>JAQFYM010002632.1:0-22505 GCA_034694785.1 Agrenia bidenticulata
TCAACTTTTTTTTTTTTACATAATTACCAATTAAACTAAATAACGATTCGTTTTTTTTCGGGTTTAATGTCTAAATTTATTGGAAATGAACTTTTACTTTACTTTAATAAATATTATTGACACATACTTTAATTAACAATAGTAATATTATATTATTATATTAAAAATAATAGTATATTGAAAAAATATAAAAGTTCGTTTTTTTAAGAATCAACAACTAAAAAAGCTACAATAGATGCGGCTAGTTCGCCACCATGATAACAGCACAGAAAAAGCTATTCTACACAGAAATGCACAACAAATAAAAAAAAAGAAAAATTTTAATGCCCTGCATGAAAAACCATTTAATTATGATATAAGAAAAGTAGCATTTTACGAAAAAGTTTAAAGGCAAAAATCAGTACAGTTTATAAACTCAAATTATAGAATTTGACAATTTATATCACAGAAAAAAAATATGCAAAACAATGCATTTTCGGAAGGCATCTAATCAAAAAAAAGATACAACTTCATTAAACTTATATATTGTATAAACATCTATTGAAAAATTACAAATTATCAGAACTCTTTTTTATTTTGTTTTATTACTGACTTTTATTTTATGATTAAAAAATGCAATAAAAAAACAAAATGAATAAAACACTTTATCATCTGTATTCCTTTTTTTTCTATTAAAAATGTAAAAGGGGGTTGTTTTCCTATGTTAATCGCCCATGAACAGTTTTTTGTGTGTCAAAATTTTTTATTGTCTTTTTTGAGACTTCCTAAAGTTATAAACCAATTTAAGTTTTTGTAAACCATCATTTTAATCATTATATTAATACTACTGTATATCTATAATTTTCAAATTTGATTTTTTGTATCTGAAAAGTGTCTTTTATATTGCATTAGTCACGAAAAAAATATTACATGACAGAGTTCATGCAACTTCTTAAGTATAAAAGTTAATGATAATTCGTAGAAAAAGTTATATTAAAATACACTACGATAAATCTATAAACTAATTCTTTTGAATATAAGTTACTACTGTTATTTTCGACTTCATTTTTTTTGGCTGTTGTCCATGAGGCCGTGATTCTCTTTTTGCTCACTTGACACTGGCAACTTTTCTCCTATTAGCTTTTTTGTTTGTTTATATGTTTTGTAGTATACATAGCATTTGGTACAGTTTTTTAATTCAATTTTATACTAAAAAATTGCAAAAAAAAATTATTTTATTTTTTACGTCATAAATGGATATGTGTCTATGTTCTGTATCTATGTATAGTTTATTGAATAAAAGTCACAGATAAAAATCCAAAAATTTGTAAATAAAAACCCAAAAAGTTACAATCTTTTGTTCAAAATCATCCGACCCCGCTAAAAAACCAAAAAAAAAAATATACATTTATATACCGCACACAAATTCAAATGTCAAGCAAAGGCGAAAGGCTTTTTTTGTCGTTTTTATTGACATATTTTAGATTTAAATTTTATCTATCACTTTATGTAAATGCGCTTTATAAGAATAAAACTGTCAACTACATTAAATGTTTGCTATACATCTGACAACTTCATGGTGAGGCTGTGCATTGTCTTTTTACCAGTGCGGCATTAATAACGGTTTTTGCATTTTTTTTGACATCAAAAGAAAAACCGGTTAACCCAGTTTTACCAAAATATAAGCTAATCAAGATAAAATGTGTATTGCCACATAAATTTATAAAATTTTTCTTGTAAAATATGCGAAGGAAAGAAACTACTGACATTTCTTTTCAGCTCATTTAGAATCATAAAAAACAGCAGAAAAGTAAAAAAAAGCATATTTGTTAAGATAATAGGCATCGATGACTAATGAAACTCATGCTTTAAACCATGTATTCAGAAGTGCTTACTTTTAAAAAGTGAACTCAGTTTTTTATAACGGAAATCTCCTAAAAAAAAAATATTTGTGCTAAACTGTACATCTCAGTAAGTTATTAAAATATTAAAATATTTAATGATTTTATATAATTTAAGTTCAGAATTGTCATTTTAGATTTATACTTGACCACTGCATTTTTATATTAAAACTGCAAATAAAGCGCATTACATAAATTATGATTATGTAAACGTTGTGCAAAAAAAAAAAAACACAAAACTAACGTTGGCTGCATTAGGATATACAGACAATTTAAAAAAAAAGACCATTCATACTTTTTACTTAATAAAGCTTGTAAATGGAAAATTAAGTACGATAAAAAGAACGTGGACCAACTAGCGTTCAACTATTCTATCTTCGCAAAAAAGAATAACTATTTTACTGCTTTATGCGAATAAATATTTTTTTCTAGTTGTAACAAATTACATCTGCAAGGTTAATCAACTTCGTAAATTTAAAAAGCAAGTTCCCTTGTTGTTTTTTACTAGTATTTTGCAAACAAATAAACTGGTTTACTCGATGTTAATTATTGTAAAACCTGATAAACGTAAGTCACTTAAATCCCGATTCATTATGCACTATAGTCATATACAAAAGGTCACTAGCAAAAACAAAGTTTTATAAAGTAATATTTTGTACTCAATACAAAAAAAATACAAAAAAAATTAGTATTTACCATTGAAATATCATATAATACAGTTTTTGTATTACTGCTTTAAATAAAAACTAATTATGCACTTGAAAATAAAAAAACATAGTAAACATAAAACTATTGACGCAAAAATAATTTTTTTCGAGCAAAATCCTGGCCCATATACGACTTTTTTACGTCTCTTATCGTTTTGTGTATGCTTTCTAAATATTTTTAATTAGGAAAAACTTGTAAATGTGTACAAATTACATCTGTAATGCAATATTTTTTTGGACACAATTATTGTTGTCAGAATATATCTGAGTATTTACGCGCATACAAAATTAATTGTTTCAAGCATAAGAACGTTCACATCATTAGTTGTAAGTGCTTTTTTTCATGTAAGCTTTAACCGTTGATTAGTGCATATTGTGACAAAATTTTGCGCTACGTGCGCATAATAAAAAAAAAATATTAATGTGAACTATATAGAACTGTAAAAACAATTTTTAAATGTGATCAGTATTGCTAATATGAACAACTTTGATATCGGCATCTTTCTCCACCCTTTTTTTGAGAACCGAAATTTTCGGCAGTAAATAAATAGAGGAAATCAAATGGTTATTTGCTTATAAGTAGAAAAACATACAGAATATTCTTTTATATGAATGTAATACGAAAAATATATTTTAACTTAGCATGACTATCTTTAATTGTAAAGATAGTCTTGACAATGATAATATCTGTCAGGTAAAACGTGTTGAGTAGGGTCATTACATAATATTTTTGGTAGAGGATTTGGTTAGGGATCTTTTGTATATAAAATCGCGTCTAGATTGGACTCTAAAACATAGATACATGTATTTCTAAACGTATAAATTTATAATTAAAAAATATAATTTACATATGAAGTAAAAGGGAGGCAATAGTATGCTGTTGCTTGTATTTTTGACTTAGTTAATAATAATGATTACTTTTTAGTATCTACAAAATTAGATATAGTTTTTGATGAAAAATTTTTACATATTGTGTGCACATGCGCGGTAAAAAATTACTATAGGAGTATAGTATGTATTAAAATAACTACACAATATATTTTGTAAACATGATCCTTGTGTTGCAATGAACGGGTGCACTTTGCCTTGAAGATGCATTATCCCCAAACGCTTGAAAAAGCAATTAAAATTGTAAATCTAAGCACACAGTCATACAATCAACGACAGATGTATTAAACCGCAATGCTCTCAAAAAAACAAAAAAAAAAACTTTTAAACCGAAAAATACCCAAAAAATAAAGTAAAAAGAATGTAAATCAGTGTAAAAACAAATATTAGGCACAGTGTGTCTACGTATGCAAAGGTCGGGGGCTGGTTTAGACTGAAGAATACGGGTAGTGTTAGAAAAAGAAAATATAATAATATGAGCCTGTATGACAAAGAAAGACTACATAAAAGTATTATTTGCATGTCTCGTATATATGTATATGTTTTGGTAACAGCTAGCGTCGTTATTCATATTAAAATAGGGTTGGCGCAAAATAGTAACTCAGCGCAAAATGAATCACTGCACATAATATACGAACTACATACCCGGTAATAGTTTACTGTCTGTAACAAGGTATTTCATCTATGTTAGTATGTATCTTTAGAAGTTTTTGTTACTTTGGTATTTTTTTTTTTTTTTGTAAAAATAAAAACTTATTTATGTTGCATTTTTTGTGAGATTATTATCACTTTATGTTTTTTTTTTGTATATTTTTATGACTGTGTGCGTAGATTTACATTTTTAGCTTTTTTATGCGTTTGGGCAGAACGAAGTTTCAGCGAAAAGGTCACCAAGCCCATGTGCGCAAATAATGTCCCCAAGGAATATATAAAATATATACTGAACAACACTTGTTATTCTGCAAGAACAAACCTTGTTTTGCAATATATCAATAGTATTTTATAGTAACTAACAAGTAATCTTTCAGTATTTAAAATGTATTTTTACTTTTATAAAAACGACCACATCTTTATTTGTATGTAAATCTTTCTAAATAAAACTTATAGCAAGAAATTAAAAATAGATAATGTTGCAGGTAATTTTAGGAATCAACGAATAAAATACAAAAAAGATTATTGGATTCGTAAAAAAATATAAAATATGCCATTGCAAAACTGAAAGAAAATTGATGTAACAGATAACTCGACTCGCAATTTTTTTTTGACTTTTTAAAACGTGTAATTTTTTTTTTTGGCTTTTAATAAGTTTCTAGCTAAGTTTATTTTTCTATTGATATACATACATTTGTTAATTATGCAACAAACTTTAAACTCGAACTTTTTTTTTGCTCACAAAACGCTGTTTTTTACAACGTAAAAGCTTCTAAAGGTATTTACATTATGTTATTATATTTAAGTAATCATAACAATTTACTTTAATTTTTTTTAATTTTTTATGTGCAAAAATGAACATGCATATATACAACGACAATAAGATAAAATGTGCTTGTAAATAATTATACAAAATCTTTTACCTTATCATTTTGTTATGTGCAGGGATGTAAAAAAAAAAAATATTTTCACGCTGCAAGAGCCGTTTAAAAAAACTAGGTTTAGAATCAAAATAAAAAATTGCATAACAATATCCGTTATATTTTAAACTTTTTTTTTAGGTAAATGGCTAACAGATTGGGTGCTTAATATATACTGATTACTGATATATATTGTTTTTATATAGTTATATGTAAATATTGACCGTTGACCTTACAGATATTGCAGAAGATTCAGCAAGGTTTTCACCTTTTCTTTACACCTTTTTATGCATTTTACTTGCATTATTTTTTAGTTTTGTACATTAATTTAATGCTTGTTACGATTAAATTGTTGTTTTAATAAATCATCATTTTCTGTTTTCGATTTCACTTATTTGCAATCTACCTAATTTTTTTGCAAAATCATTTGAATACGTAACTGAAAAAGTAGAGCAGCTTTTAAAAAAATTTACGTGCTTTTAAGAATTTTTAGTTTTTCAGTATATTTTTATAAAACCAATACTTTAACGGATCTATTTAATAAGTGTTTTAGACTGAAATATATAGCTATTTTTTTTAGCGAAAATACAAAACGTGCATTTGTTTTCGTATCGCAAAAAAGCGTAAGCAGATCAATGGCAAAACGCAAAAAAAAGTTGTGATTTTGTCAAAATATTCTTAAGCTGTACATATAAAAAAATGGAAAAAAAGTTATGACAAGTTCGTCAGGATTGCATACATTTTTTTTACATATATCTAGGCTTTTTTTTATATATGTTGCTGTTTTGTAAGCTTTAATTAGTACTGCATTGCACTAGTTACACCGTCACGTGCGTCGTGTCTTTTTATTAAATTATTTCCTTGTTTTACGCAAAAATAGAAGTTTCTATACAATAGTTGTTTAATTTAAATTATATTAGCGCACAATATAATTATACCATGATTTACGTGTATGATAATCAATAATTAAATCGTGAATATCTTGAAAAATTGTATAAAGCATTTTTCAATAATTAAAAAAGGTTTTAAAGACATTAGAAAATTTTTTTGTAAGCAATAAGATATTCAGCTTACATTTTTTACGTTTTTCTATGATTTTTTTTGTGCACGTCATTGACTTTACCTATATTTTTGCTTTTGTCCGTGCATATCAATAATTGTAAACCTTATCGATTAACAATTTTTACGAAAAACAAATGAATCTTTACACTTGTTGCACACGCAAACTTTAAGTTGCCTTATTGTTTTTGAAAGTAAAAAAACACTAGGATTTTATATTATTTGGTATTTTTTTTAGGTATAAAAAAGGGTGAGAATCCTTTTGAATTTATATATTACAAGTGTTTATGAAACAAATTTTTGTGAAAATAAGTATAAAACCAAAAAGATTTAGTAATTTTCTACAAAGTGCGGGTATAATTACATGCTAGCAACTGTCTAAAATTTAGTATAATGCAGCTGGTTTGCTCTTTTTTTGTTTTTTAAACGCTTTTGTGCATATAATCTTTGCATTTTTTGTATGTATAGTAAAACTTACGCACCGAATACGAAGTAATGACAGCTTGCACATAATGTACAAACTAAAAACAATTATATTATTTTGCGATTGCATATTTTCTAATAGCATCGTTTTTGTAGTACTTTATTTGTTACTCAATACAATACGACATGCCCTTATGTATAGAAACTACTGTGCATGTGCTAGTGTTCGCTAATATTCGTATGCAGCCTTTTTTTTTAGTTTACGTAAAAGATTGCGAATATATAATTGAATTAATTTACAACTATGTTAGAGATTTATCAGCCCATACACTTGCATGGAGTTTTAAAGCAAAACAATTCACAATGTAACAATTTCGTAGCAGCAACAACGCTGGATATGTTTTGCTGTTTATTTACGCTTTTTTTTTGCGTAATCAATTATAAATAAAATATATCTGAAAATAAACAAATTTAAAATATATAAGAACAACGTTGCATTGTGCCATAGTTGTCTGTTTACTTTGTATTTATCTGTTTATGTGACCACTAAAGTCACTTGACTTGTTTGCGAAAAAATGTTAATATGGTGTTATAACTGAAAAAACATGTCAGCGCTGCAAAAAGGCTAATTTCGTTTAAGTTTGTGTATTTTATTGCCTTTAGATCTTTTGTATTTTGAGCCTTTCTTTTTTTTTCTAAAAATCTACATAATCTGCAAAATTTACAAAAAAAATATAAACTTAATGATGCAAATAACTGATATATTTTTTTGTATAGTTACACGCAGTTTATAGGCATGCGTCATGCTTATTGTTCATGTTTTTTTATAAATATTATATTTGTTAATACATTGCATCTTTACGTAAATAAATCGCTTTTGTAATTGAATTTTGAAATTTTAACTGTATTTTTAGCACTTCAAATATTTATGTCTTAGTTAAGAATGAGAAAGATAAACCTTGTACTGTTTGTTTTTTAGATAAGTTTTTGCAGCAAACACATTAAAAAAATATTACTGTGATTATTTGGTCTACAACTTACAATATTTACATAGTGTGCATTTAGCAAAACAACAAAAACATTGTTTAAGATCACTTACGTCAATTCTTCAGCGGTTTATTTACTGTTTGTAAAGCGTGCTAGTGGAGAGTATTGCATACAATGTGGTATGAACAGTAATTTTTTTGTCAGTTATTAATTTGTTGTGTTTTCTATCATTTTTTTATTTGTTTAAATAGGATTAATGTTTTTTGAAAACGTATAAAATTTAAGAAAGACAGTTTCTGTGAACAATTTTACATCCAGAAAAATATTCTGCTTTAATATAATTTTTTTACACCTTTTTTTGTTATTTTAAAAACTAAAAAAATGTGAAATAGCTTTCATGTATTATAAAAATAAAAGGCTAACTGTAGCTAGTTTTTTTTTTGTTGTTTTTTTATGCGTAACGCGGCGTTTTTAAACCTTATAATATCAAAAAAAAAATAATGTTTTCCGTTCTTTTTTGTCAATTTTTATACGTTTTCTTATACAACTTTTTTTTCAGCCTTAACTTAAAAATGCAAATTTGCAGTTTAATAGTTTTTTGTTATTATAAAAATTTTTGATTTTTATTAATAAAATTTTTTAATTTTTCTTAGGCAATTCTAACTTTAATAAAATGCAATAAATACGTGTTTTTGTTAGCATCTAAACGCCATACAAACTGTTTACATACATTTGTTGCAGTAAAAATGTTTTTTTTGCTTTTACTAGGTAACGATTACATTTTTGATGGCTTTTTGGGTTTAAAAACACAGATGACGATTAATACTACAGTTTAAGTTTTGTTGTATGTTTTTCTTAAATGAATTACTGTTTTTTGTATAAAGTGTAATACATTTAGTAGGACATGCCATGCCGCATTTACGTTTTTTACAGAAACAAGGCAAGAACTAAAGCATTTATACAGATTTGCATAATTTTGGCAAAATTACACTTGCCAAAAAAAAAAAATAATTTTATAATATTTATACTGTATGCATCGGTTCGTTATAAAAAAAAAGTAAATAAAAACGTTTTCATGCATTAAAATCTTTTTAGTTTTTTTTTAAAGAATACAAAAAAGTTTTGTACAAGTGAAAACTGAGTTTAAAATATCTATTATGTGCAAAGTATCGTTTTTTCATTTGAAATTTTCAAAATTTATATTTTCAAGGATGTTATTGTGTAAGGTAAATCCGTTTTTCCGATTATATTTTAGAAGTAACAATAAGAGTTGATAAATTGTAATTAACACTTAAAATTTTTTTATTATAACAAAACTAGCTGATTTTTTTTCGGCGTTGTTTATGAGCAGTTTGTCCAGCTTTTAGGTATATATACATTTAAACTAATATAAAAAGGTCCAAAATTTTACATGAAGCATATAAAAAAATGCTGCAATTGAAAAATGTGTTTTTTTTGTTATATAGGTATGCCAGAAAAACTTTCTTAGAGCTTTCTGTTGCAAGGCCGGTTTGCAAACATTTGCACGTACTAAACTGTATAAAAAAAAACTGCGATTAACATACATAACAAGCTCTTTTTCTGTACTATATTATATTTTTTTTTATAAGGTCTAAAGATCCTAATGACATCATTTTTTTTTTGAACAAATTGCTAACATTTTTTTGCAAAAGATGCAGCTTTTTTCTGTAAGTAGCTTTTCGGTACATAGAAAGTTTGTCAAAAAAACAAGTTGGCTAATTGCTGCATGCTCTTATTCATATGCAAAGAATTTAAATTTGCTTTTTACATCGCAAAATACATACCGACGTGCGAAGCTTGCATAAAAGTACAAGGGGCACTTTATGAGAAAATAAGTATGTACTTTCAGGTGAATTTACCTATTGTTGTTGTATGTTTCTTTGGGGTTGGATTTAAAAAGAACAAAGAAAAAAGAAAATACAAGAATCAAAAAAGAAAAAACAACGTGCAAAGTACCTATGCAACAAAACTCATACACAAAACACCTTTGACAATGTAATCAAATATTAAAAAAAAAAACAAAGAATTTTTTTTAAAAATAACATTGATCGGAAATAGTAGACAAAATATACAAATACCGAAATATTATTTTAACAACAACTTTTTGAATCTAGTCCAATAGTTAAAAAGTAGTGTTTTCTACGTTTTTCTATATAATAAACTTATAAAAATAAAGCAGAAATGAAAGTAGCAGACAATAAAATTTACCAAAATTTTATTTTAATCATTTGTACATCTATATGTGTTATTTTTAAAAACAAGAAATTTTGCAAATAACAAATGTATTTACTTTCGACTCCGAAAGGGACTTGTTCAATGTATTTAACATAATAAAATAGTAGCAATGCTAGTGTAAACATATTTTCTGATTACGAAAAGCAGAGAAATATATTAAAAATATTTTTGTTGTATTTATTTCATAAAAGTGAAGTATTGTTTTATAATGAAAAATGTAATATTTTTGATTATTTTAAAATTAGAAAGCTTTTCATAAAACATTAGTTACAGTTGTGTTGTTTTTTCTTTTTTTTTGCAGATTTTTCCGTTATAAAAAGTAGGCTTATAGTTGTATGTAGTATTTACTTTAAACGTACAAATATAACAATTATACCTTTTCGATTTATGTCAGTCTAGTTTTTTTTTCGCATCTATTGCCTGTTCGTTTTTAAGCCGTCTTTTTTCACTATTTTTTTCTGTAAATTAAAAAAATAAAAAGGACAAAATAAGCATAACAAAGTTAACTATAAGTACGATAGTTTTATGGGTTACGTAGTCTGTTTCATTGAAAGACACACCGTGCGAAAATATTTTATTTGCGTTGTGCAAAGCACAAAATATACAACCTGCGCGTAAGTTGTTAGAACATTATGTATCGGGAAACAATATTTTTACAAACATGGTCCTGAAAAAACATTTTTAATATATTATAAAGTTGTGATACTTGTATTTAAATAGCAAAAAAACAATCATTGCGAAAAAATGATAATTACGTAAAGTTACTGAAAGTTATCCCTGCGACCTTAGATTGTAGGCATCGATTCTATATCTCCTACTATTAACTAAATTTTGCAATTAATTTTAGTTTTTCAATTTAGTAGTAAACATGCATCCACCAAAAAAAAAATATGGGTATAACAAATAAAATCCAAACAACTGTAAATTAGTAAAAACTCTATTAAACATATCTAAAAAACATACAGGTGCATTTTGCAACTTTATATTGCTTATACGCAGTGTAGTAATTTTACTTATATAGGCTGGGCTGCTCAGGTGCCGAAAAAAAAATAAGAGAAAAACGATTGATGTGGTAAAACAATGATTTATTTTTTTTGTATGAATTTCTGTTAAGATTAAATATTTCAGCCGCTTGTCATAAAAAATTTCCAAAATGCAAACTATCCTTTACTCTTTAAATTAAAGTACAATTTGTCGATTATATGAAGTCTCCACCCACTGCTTCTACTGGAATCGACACTACTGTAAACAAACTTTCATTTTTTGTTATAAAAATTGTTCAGATACATTGCTGGGCGATTTTATAAAAAGGATAGCTAATAAGAAAAAAAATGCCATGTAGTTAAATACATAAAAAGAATATATATGCAACAACTTAACAAGTAATATATACTTTATTTGCATTTTTTTGTTGGAAACAACGAGTTTCTATGTTTTCATTCAGATACAACGAGACATCAATCTGATCCCTTGTAGCTACGTTTTTTTTACACATTTGCGTTTTGGAAATGTATAGCTCTGACAAAACAGTATTACTTATCTTATGCACTTATTTAACAATACCAATAATATCGAGAATAGTTTCCAAAATATTTATATTTTGTATTTTAGCGTTCCACATTACTTTGTGATTATCTAAAGTAAAGTCTCTAAATTAAGTTTGAAATCCTGTAACCTAAAGCGAAAAATTTATGCTCCAAACTAGAAATATTTAATCTTTGACTACAAAAAATTCATTTGTTATCTATTGTGTCTGTTGACGTTGATTTCTATCTTGACTTACTGGTCTATGTAGTAAATTCTGTATTATCATAATATTAAATTTCTTCCAAAGTTATTTTTGAAATATCAAAAGACCTATAAACTAGTTTATAGCCAATCATGCTGGCCTCAACCTTAGAACACATTTTTTGTACGTTATCATGTTGTCTGACTGCTTACAAATTGTTTTTTTAGGCTTTACAATGCGTTTTTAAAATTTGAAACACAATATTTTGTTTTGCATCTAAATGCTTAATATTTTGAGGATCTGCACAACAAAAGCAGCGAAGTAACTGCAAAAGGCACAACTTTTTTATAATATCTAGGTTAAAAAACCCACATATAGAAATTGTCACAAATTATAACAATTTTTTTGATGTAAAATAAATTACCATATTTAACAAATTTGCACAAATGAGAAGTAAACTAAGTCAGCAAATTGTTCTGTATTGTAAAAAAGGCGTCAGCAGGTTTTTTTCTATAAAAGGGGCGAAAAAAAAACAATGTAAACGAAATAAACAAAATTTTCTATATTTTTTTTTTATAGTTTTTTTTCTGAAAAGTTGCATGTTTTTTTTTTAAAGTGTTTTATTTGTTTTATCTAAAGGGATGAAAAATACTTTGCATCCCTTAAGTCAGAACAAGTTCTTTTATTCATGGTACGGCAAGCGCCCACATCCCCTACCACATTAAAAATCTCTCCGCTAAAGTAAGCTTTGGATTATAAAAAACATACATTTTTTGTTTACAAGACATAATTTCTTTACGATAATATAATTCAATAACTTCTATCGGTAAAATGTCTCTAAGCACTTATTGCCGCTCATTAAAAACGTCACTTGTGTTTACACCGCCTTGCTTTTTTTTTTTCGTTTTTGCTTCAAAAAAAACATACCCCTAAATTTTGTTTTATATAAAATGTTTTCAATGCAATCTGTTATATCTGCATCTTTGTATGATCTTATAAATTTCCATTTCTAAAATCAAGTTTTTCCACGTTCCATTTTTGCCGTTTCATTCTTACATATATTTTACCGGCAGAAAAAGTTAAATTTTTTATATTTATTGTAAAAAAAAAATAATTAATGGTTCTTCCGGCAATAACACACGGCGAATGTCTAAAGCCAGAAAAATTCATATTTTCTTACCCTTGTTTTTTTTTTACTTTTGTACTCTGGATGCTTTATAAAAAAAAACTTTAATTTCTTATTATTTATAATAATTTTTTTTACATTTTTTGTGTATTTACAAACTATTTATTTTAAAATTCCATATAAAACGATACTTTATTGCCAACTATGGTCTAGAAATATCTATATAAAACCAATGTTTTTTTCTTCATACTTGTTATTGTATATCACATTCTAGCTTTTTCTGATTTGCGATAAGACTCTGCATGCTTAGTGAAATCACAGTTCCTGTCTTGTGGTCTTTTTCTAACATATTTTTTGATTTTTTATTGGGGTGAATAAAATAAGCACGAAAAGAAAATTCAAAATAAGTAGATGAGGTCCAATAAATCTAGTGCAATTTTTTTACAAATTGAAAAAAAACAGTTAAATTGAAGTATATGGAATAACGCCATTATATATGCATTTTAAATTTAATTGTATAACAATTTTATCTATTCCACGTCATTCGTGTTTTTAGTTTTGATTCAAGTGCTTATAAGGCAAAAAGCTTTGTATGCCACATATATATATATATTGAAGAGAAACAGTACAAAAAATATCTATGTTGTTTATACAAAAGACATTTCTGAATAATAAAAACAAACAAATAAAAACTTTGATGTATCATTTTATAAACAAACTTCGTTTTTGTTATATTGTGTAACCACGTCTAAAATCTTAAAAGATTCTATACATTAGCTTTTAAAAAATAGTTGCTTAAACAGATTAAAAACACGCATTTAGACTATATTTTTGTAGACATGAGCAGAAAAAGCATCTTTTATATATGGAAACAATGTTGTATAGCATCTCAATATTTTATTTGCTTTCCAACTAAAATTTAGGATTTTTTTTGATTTGTTTTTTAGCGGATATATTTCTAAATTTCTTATAAAAATTTATACATACTTTATTCCTCTTTTTCGTAAATATATGCGTATTATAAAAGGTATTTCTACAAAAACAATGATTGAAAACTATATTCACTATTTTTCCAACCAATTTTGCTTTTGTTATAACTTGCTGTTTAAAAAGCATGTTTACATACGCAAAATACAAGTTACTAGATTTAAAAAAAACTTTGAGGCAAATATGTCGATAATAAAAAAAAAAACACTTACCACTAAAAAAAGTCTATGCGTAAAATCATAGCATACAATTTGGATTTTCTCATGTAACCTTTGCGTTTTTTTTCGCAAAGTTTTTTTTTTTTTTTTTTTGTGTAGTTTGCGTGTTACTTGTTTGCATTGTTTTTTACAAAAAGCTTCCAAAAAGTTTTTTTTTTTTTATTTCATTAACGTTAAATAGAAAATTAAACCTTGTTAATAACAAATAACCTGTTTTAAAATGTTGGATAATACGCAAACCTATATTTAAAAGATAGCAAAAGTGTTCCCATAGTTAAAAACTATTTTCTTAAATAGAAAATATAGAAAATTAGTATTTATTCTAACTTGGAAGTTATTCAACTCAATTAGTATTAGAGTTCTTATTGTCGTAATAACATTTGGCGTCTTAAATTTTTTATACACTTCTACAAATGGGTCAAAAGTGCCGTACATTCGTCATACATTTTGTTAGACCAAATTATAAACAACTTTTTTGCGTTTTAGATCCAAAATTTTTTTCATAATCCTATTTTGTCTATTTCATGGTTTTTCTTTCTTTACCATCTTTTTTCTATGTATATATATTTTTACCTTGTTATTCATTTTTATTACTATTCTTATTCATATTCATATTCCTTTTCTTTCTTCTTTTTTATTTATTAAAAATTATCTTCGTTATTTATATTGTCAGTTGTCCTAGTTATTTTATACCTGTCGTTCGTTCGTCGTTTGTGTTTTTTTCTTATTTATTTATCGTACTTTTTCTCTTTTCCATGTATACATTTTTTTTTTTGATTGTAGCTTTTTCTAGTTTTCAAATTTTTCAAATCAATTTCTTTATTTATCTACTTTGTCGTAGGTTGAAAATTTTATAGTTTGTTTAATTCGTATATTTTTATAACATAGTCGCTCTTCACCTCTTCGATAACCTGATTTTCTTTATATATTCTACCTAAATCCACCATTTTAAACATGCAAAATTGTTTTTTTAGCAGTCATTTGTATATTTTTTCTTAACATTGGGTTCCCATTAGTTTTAACATTTTTTTAAATATCTTATCTATATCAAATTTTTTAGGCTAATCACATCAACCCTTTTATATTCATGCTCATTTTTTACAACTAATCCATATACTTGGTTCATCTATCTATATAAGCAAATTTCCTTACTTTGGTTTTATAAAACATTTGCGTTTTTATTTACATAAAGTGGAATCCCGCATACGTCATTGGAACTTTTTTAAAAATAGATGTAGCGAAGTGTTTTTATCTATAATTATATTTACATAAATTTTCCTTGTAAAAAATTTCGATTTTTAGTTCTGTGCCTCCGAGCTTAACCTACATTCTTATATTATTTTATATTTCTGTCGTGTTACAATATGAATGTTTCTTAAGTTTTTTTTACTTATGGGCATTCGTTTTATTTTTTCCCATATTTTTTTTCATATTCTTCTCCGGTAATTTAAACGTCTTTAATGTAGGGACACAAAGCATTTTTTACATCAAACGGCAGTCTTACTCGTTTTTGTTATTATTATTATCAACGATTATTCTTTTATTTATTTTATTTATCATCAATCTTACATTTGCACTTTTTTAAGTTTATCCTTTACTTTATTTTCTACTTAATACATTTTATATTCTTTGAATTATTTATGCAAAAATTTTTTTGTAACTAGTTCACTTTTTTTCAATAAGGCTATTTCATTACATTTTCTGCTTTTCTCTATCTACTGCATATTTGAATTCCCTTTTTTAAATTCATTCAGGTGCATCTTTTGTAAAACTCATTGTGTTTTTCGTAAAAAAAAATAAATCGACTTGCACTATTTCATTGTTTGTTTTATTTATTTATCAGTTTGCAATTTTTATAGATTTTTTTATTTTAACTTGTTCTGCAATATTTTGCACTTTTTTGTGTTAATGTTGTTTTGTTTTTTTGTTTATATTTTATATCCTAATTACTCATTGTTTTTTTCAATTTTTTAGGGCATGCTTTCTAGAGGTTTCTTTTTTTTTTCCTTAGTTTCGCCACTTTAAAGTGAAACCTAATGGTGCACTCTACAGAAAAAATTTATTCTGACTTTGAAGTATCGTTATTTTTTCTTATAGTTGTATTTTACTGGCGTTTATTTGTATAATTTCTTTATTTAGATTTCCATTCTGCTTGCTATACGACTTTCAGTCTTTTGTTTACAAAAAAATTTATTTATAGTCTTCGGATCAAAATTGTTCTACACATTATCATTTGTAAATTTGCTTTGAATATTAGTGTAAAAAAGCTTTTTTCTATTTTTTTTTAATCCAAGTCTTCCAGTCTTTTACACATACTTTTGCGCTTTTTCTTTTTTCTTTGTTTTTTATATTATATTTTTTATATAATTTTATATATTTACTATACCTCTTTTCTTAATATTAAAATACTTAATGCTCTACAGTGTAACTACACGCCTGGTCAGGGGCTGATCTATGTTTGGGCGCTCAGTGTGTTGGTTTATAAGTTCCGCATACAAAATGGGGCCCCTTTTTGTAACTTAAATAAAAAGAAAATAATTTTTCTGAACATTTTACAACTTTTAGCAATTAAACTATTTTATTTTACTTTTTTATCAGTTAACGTGAGGTCTTAACGATTTAAAAGTTAGTTTTTTTATTGTGCCCTGTGTAGATTACAATCGTAGATCCGCCATTGCGCCTGGCCTTGTTCTAGGCATACTTTGTTTTTTATTGCACAACGGCAAAGTCCCTGCCTGGTAATAAGGTTCTTTAAAATATGGCCGCATAGTTTTGCTAGTCTGATCGCTACACAAGAATTAGTCAATCTAGTCTGGGTACTGCGGCATATTTTACTCGGCTTGCACTCACAAAAAAACACAGCTTATACTCTAGTATAAATCTATGCCCTTATTCGTTTTGCGCTTGAGTAGCACTATCCACGTTTGCTTAAGATTTTTTTGTTAGTCATATATTATGTCAACTCATCGTCAGCAAAATTTTTCTTCGTTTAGATAATGCACGGAATAAAAAATAAAAAGTTTTTAAAGTGAATTTCTTTTTTCAAAAGCTCAACGTCTATTTAAAAAATATAAATTTTACTTATATCTAAATCGTATTATTGTAAATTATATCGTTTTTCATGACTTTCTTATTGATGTATTCGACATTTGGAAGATCAACACCAACAAAAAGGCTCAAAATGTTTGCAGCTATATTCTTAAACAAACTTTTTAGTTATAAAATACGGTTTTATTTGCGTTGTATGTTTGTTTATTTTATTTTTCTGTTCAGCAATCGAATTACAAAACTGCAAATTCAATGACATTTCTATTAAAAAAAAACTGAAAACTATCTTTGATGTATTTATTAGCATTTGTCGCTTAATTTGACATAAAGATTGTTGCTCCGGTCAAAGTTTTAAGTGTGAGCACCACTAACACTTTTTTTAGACTTTACAAACGATTGTTTGCACATAAAAGTATGGCGGCATTTATATCAACGTAGATTATATTTTGTTGTTGTTTTTATGCAACTTTTAATTTTTTTTTTCTTTTTTCTTTTAAACAGCAAACGTCGTCGGCAACGTTAATTCCTTTTTATTTTTGCACGCTTTTTTTTGTCTGTTTGTTCTAGCCTGTTACGAATTAGGTATTGCGTATTTTATAGGTTTGTTCTTTACACTGTATATTTTCGGAAATGAATTACATATCTGATAAACAAAAACAACAAACTCACAACCGATGGATTTCTACTTACGATTTAAAATATATCGTGAAGTGTGTGTACATTGTTTATGCACTATTGTAGAGGAATAGAGAATGGACATATACAAAAAACCAAATAGAATGCTTGTGCGATTCATACTTTTATTGTTATATGAAAGACTAAATAGCCTTGCTGTTGATCTAATTTTGACTGGCATGTATGCAAATAATGTATTGTGTGTTAACAAATTTTTTTTAACCCTTACAGCCTCAACATCACA
This sequence comes from Agrenia bidenticulata, assembly GCA_034694785.1. Taxonomy (NCBI): domain Eukaryota; kingdom Metazoa; phylum Arthropoda; class Collembola; order Entomobryomorpha; family Isotomidae; genus Agrenia; species Agrenia bidenticulata. The sequence continues at coordinate 17,799 of JAQFYM010002632.1, forward strand.
TATATTCAGACCTAATTATTTTGGGAGAAAACACCGAAATGTTAAATTTTTACCAAAATAAGAGCATTCATACCAAAACTAAAATATGAAAACGGGATTTTAGGAGAAATTTACTTTTTGCGCATATTAGTATACAATGATGAAAACAACATACATTTTGCACAACAATAATAATAAATATACATACAGAAGAAATCAAATCAGTAGTTTAAAATACTGATTTTATTTCTTTATTTCTAATAAAACACTTATATTAACATGACAACCACCATCTAGAGGGTTTACATAATCAGTGTCTTTAAATTTTATGTTGAAAATTTTATATGAAAAGGCATATATTTTTATATCTCTTTTTACAAAAAAACACAAAAATATCTTTTACAAGAGCATATGCAAATATTTTGCGATATTATCTATTGATTTTTTTACTAAGAATTAAAACAGAAGTTATCCCATCATGTAAAAATAAAGAAAATTAATGTATTAATATCATGTTCTATGGCTTAAGTGTAAAAAACAAAGATTAACGATCAATAAATGTGTTAAGGACGTGATAAATTCACTTTATTTACTATAGTAACATTTTTACAAACTAATGTTCTACAAGCGCCTACTGAGGTAACTTTAACAACATTTTGCCGTAATTTTACTCCAAAGATTCAAAGTATAATACTTCTAAAAAAATGCTTATGGGAATTTGTTAGTGCTTAATTTTTATTATGGGGGCTGCTTAAATTACAAAATTTAAAAACTTTAGTTCTGGGGCTACTGAATAAAAAACACAAACTCTTATAAAATAATTAGTCCTGCATATATGAGGTTTATTTTTTACCGTCTCAAGGCGCAAAATCACATATATTTGATTCATTTTATATCCCTAAATGCGCAAAATCACATATATGTGATTTTTTTGTATACCCCTGAAAGCGCAAAATTACATATATGTGAATTGCCTTTAAAAACTTTAATTCATAAAAAAAAAATACCTGTAACGCAGAAGGGGAAAGGAATTGTTTCTACGAGTAAAAAAGATAAATATGGTGAATTTTAGTTTAAAAACTCACAATAGATTGTTGTTATAATCATTCATCTTTTTTAATTGCATAGAAAGGTAATAATAAATATGAACGGACGAATTCATTACAGGAACCATGAATGGATTGACATGATAAATTTTAAAAATATAATATGAGGAAAAATTGCAGAAATAATAATGAAGTAATGTAATATTTTTTAAAAGATGAATTAAAAAAGACACGAAAAATGTAAGCGTGTTGCAATTATGTATCTTATACCGAGGTGGAATAATTAGAATTGAGGGGAATTTTAAGAGATCACAAAAAAATAAAAATCAATAAAAGTATTCTATGTATATATTTGCATGAGTTAAGCACTACTAAGTTTATTATAGGCAATAAATATTACATTTTACTATGTTTTAGATCGTAAATATATTGCAATTTAAGTCCTTTTAAGTTTTTTTTTTTTATAATATTTATAGGGGTAAAAAAATAAAAATGGCCAAGAAGCTGAAAGAATTAAGTAATAAATTTACAATGTCGAAACTGTCACTTTTTTGTATTTTGCCTTAAAAAACAAAACAGTCGTATCAACATATAATTTTTTGTGTTTAAGATAAGTTTCAGTGTTTTGTGGCTTATTGTTTATAATATATACAGAAATTTTGTAACTCTGTATTTTTAAAACAATGTTTTTTACAATACTGACAGCAGGTGCATGCCTAGTTTTACGCAAATTGACATATTATATTTTGTAAAAAAAATAGGATGGATAATGACGCTGTGCTATTTTTTGTATTACACGCTTACTTTCTTGTCACACGAGACATATGTTCTTACTTTGTTATACAGTTTTTACCTTTTAAAGGTTCTTTCGGCTTACACAAATATACAAATAAATAAAACTACTATATAAACAAGCATAGCTAAGTATATAAAACATGCGTTTATACAATAAAAACACTATGTATCTAATCTTTACGCATAGTATATTTTTTACTTGTTTTTTTTTTAATGTTTGCATAAATATACAAAGATAGAAAAAAAATGTATATTTAAAATGAACGGCTGACAGTGAAAGCTTGTACATTGTTTTTTTATTGCTACATCATAATATCTTTACTTAAATTGAACGCGTCTTTATCTTGGTAAACATTGCCGCCTATATCACATACAAGTACATACTAATTGCTTCTGTATCTAAAAGGATCTTACTTTATAAGATAATACTATTTGCATTAACAACTACGTGGCATTTGGTAACTAAAATACAGGTTATATTTTTGTGTGTAACTTATGTACACTTCTTTACTTTGTATATAGATTTTTGTATAGGCCAAGCTCATGAAATATTTTTGATGACTTCACAGAAGCGTTTTGAATGTTTTGTGTAAAAACACGCAATGCGTTTACAGGTACATTTACCAGTCACATAGTAAAACTTAGTCGTATGTTTTTTTTTTTTTTTTATGATTTGTGAATAGAACGACATACATATATTTATTTTTAAACAAGAAAACAACAGACCAACATGATAACATAGGCTTTATAATTTTATGTGTATAAGACACGGGTAAAAAATATTTGTTATAAAAAAATAAAAATTATTTTTTTTTTTTAGTTGCCGCAAACAAGTTGTTGTTATTGCAACAAAAACACATATTTGTGTTTTTTTTAGACTCAAATAGCACATGTATCATTTTAAAAGGTAAATAAAAAGTTTCTAAATTATGAGCGGCTAACATATGTAACTCAATATAAGTTCTACTTACTACGGCTTTCAATGCTTTACTTTGTTTAATAACGACTCTAAAAGATTAAAATGGTATTACATAGCAAAAACTCACTTTTTCTGCATCTAGAAAACCTAAAAAGTATACCCGTTTTACTGATAGTTAATGGCGTAATAAAATTTTTTTTAGTAGCGTTTTTTTGTACTACCTTGCAATTAATGTGCATTTTAGACTAAAAACAAAATAACTTGTATATATTTCGCGTCTTATTGTCTATATTCGTGTAACATTTTTGTATATGTTGTTGATTGTCAAGATGTTTGAAAACTGACAACATAAATGTGACTGCTATTATACTAGGAGCAAGTCTTATATACATATGCGTCTATTGCAAATGTGTAAGGTAAGCACATAAGTATGGTCTAGGCATGGCAAATTCCCGGGAAATCTCCTCCCCGCAACCAAAAAAAAAAAAATTATAAATTATTTTCCCCGTATTTCCTGGGAACGGGAAGACGGATCAGTTTTAAAGGTAAGTGTTGCTTACTTTAGCTGAAAACACACAAATATACAAATTTTTGCTAGATGTTATTGTATATGTATATTTAAGTTTTTTTATTTAAAAATCTTTTAGATAAATTTTGCAAGAATCATTTACACTTAGAATATTTTGCATTTTGTTAGACATCACAGTATTAAATAACCCGCAATACATTGTCTTCTTATTTTAAATTTTGTTTTTTTATACGACATGTGTGCGATGTTCGACAAACTGGTATTTTTTTTTGTTTTTACTTAACTTGCGATATTATAAACAGACAATAAGCACTTATTATACTACAAGCAAAACAAACCATAGCAAAAAATGTACCGATTGCTTATTGGTAGTTGATTATAAAAATTTGAACATAAACTGTACATTTTAATATAAAATACTTTGTATATCCAAATTTTAAAAACAGAAAAAAGGTCTTAATAAATGAATCAAATAGCAAAACAACTAGCTGTTTTTTTTTTTGCGTGTTCGTAGTTTGCTATTAAGTTTTACTAAACCTTATAAATTCTAAATGCCTCTCTACATAAGTATATTTTAGACGCCTTAAACGATATCATTTTGAGTAAAATTGTGCAGATTGGTATTTTTTCTATATGAAAAATAAATAAAAATTTTCTAATATTATCATATCTATAAAAGTAAATTCATTTTATTTTTGATTTGTAAGAAAAAAAATAATGTCACAAGTACTGTAATTTTTATATACTTTTAAGATAAGTGTAATTTATATGATTACTATAAGGGTTTTTTTCACTCTTTTTATTTGTAGTTAGCATTTGTTCTGTAATTGTGAGTTATAATTTGTTTGGTTTTTACAAAGGAATTTTTATTTGCCACAATTATTTTATACTAAAAATTGTTGAACAACTGAAATATTTGCCATAAAATATGTAAAATAAAAGACATAATACTTTGATATTGTAACCAAAAGATAACTAGCTTACGCAGTGCTTAAATCTATTTTATTTTTAGATATATACTTTCTAGCTTCTTTATAATACTTGATTTCTTTAGGAAAAAAAAAAAACTATAAAAAATACAAAATATCAGAATATAAATACTTGCACAAATACTTATACAATTAAGCTTTATTTTTGTTTTCGTCTAATTTTTGTTGTATAAATACATGTATTATTATATTTTATATGTTTCCTAAAAGAGAACTATTCTTGTAATCAATATATAAAAGACAAAAAAAAATGCGATATCTTAGATTTTGGTTTGACGTACTGCTGAAAAAATCTAGTAAGTATTGTTTTCAATGTAAGAGTACAAGATATACTTGTATACTATAATTTAGCATATAAAAAACTTATTCATTATCATCGAAAAGAGAATCACCTTTATTTATATTAGATTTAAAAACGTGTAGACATGTAAACTATCTCAAAAATAGCAT
>JAQFYM010002633.1:0-22502 GCA_034694785.1 Agrenia bidenticulata
TAGTTTTTGAGTAACGTTGTTCTCCAGTACGCGGCTTCTTTCTAATTCTTAGGCCCTTTTAAAATAAACGGCGAAAAATTTTCTGCTCGCATTAAAAAGATTTTCTAACTACAAAAAATAATATATTTTTGCATGGCGCTTGTCCATCTTACGTATAAAAAGATTTTTGAAGTTTTATCTAATTGCCGTGTATTATACAATTTCAATGTTTAACACACTAACTATATCCTGAAAACTGTTATACAACTTTTTTGTATTTTTTTGCGGATATCGGCTTTTTTTTGAACATTTTTTAGGCATAGGTTATATGTAAATTAGAAAAAATAGCTACGCACGAACACATATAATAATTCTATTTATAATTTTCCTGCTATTCTTTTATGGATATATTTAATGTCCTTAAAACCGTAAAAATATGGGTTTGGGTTTTTTGGGGAATTTCAGTCATTTTACCAAAATTTCTTGGGCCTGATGATGATGTGATTTATCATGTAATTATTAAAAAGAGAAGAGAAAAATATGTCTATTCAAGAGATTGGATTGATATCAATATAGATTTGATGCTTGAAATCCAATTCCACAATGATTTAAAAATAAGTAAAAACACATTTTACCGGATTATTGACTTTATTTTAACAAAAACGACTGTAATACCCAAAAAAAATCTGCAAGATTTTCATTATATATTTCTGTATTTTTCATGCAAATGCAACACTTTTCGCGATAAGTCAGCAAAATTTAGACGATCCACGACATTTATAAGACAAGCCATTCTTAAAAAAAACTAAAATATTTGCCATTTTTCATAACGAAATATTTCGGTTGCAAGATATATCTAAATATGAAACAATATCAGAGGGTTGGACTTGTGATTCGGCGATGATAGAAACGTTGGTTGCTATGAATGGGACCCATATTATTATTCAGGCACCTACAAACAACTCCACCCGATATGTAAATAGGCACGGGCAGTTTTAAGTAAACTACTTGCTGGCGTGCAATCATACCGGGAAAATACGCATTATAATGGTCCGTGTTTTTGGTTCCACGCATGATGCTTTTTCTTACAGTCTTTTTTTTACTTAAAGATTGGGTAGATCAGAATATTCCATTTGGATAACAGGCAATAGGAGACAGAGCGTTCCGAACTCAGCTATATTACTAACGACAACACATCGCCATTAGCCCCACAAGAAATAGTGTTCTCTAGCCTTTTATGTTCACAAAGAATAAAAATAGATTGAGATAGGTGCTATAAAGAGTAGGTTCAGGAAATTCAGTAAAAAAATAATTAACGGGCAGAAAATATATTATCGAAGCTTTTGTACGACTTGCGTCATGATTCATAATGTGGTTATTAATTTAACAAATAATTAAAACAAAAAATACACAGTTTAAGACTTTATAGAGTATAACCGTTAACTATTTATTATAAAGATCCATTTATACCTTGTAAATCATAATATTCTTTTCTTTTCGATCCCCCACTAAACTGCATAGTTTCTTTTTTTTATAATATCGGATTTCATCAGTTTTGTTTCTTTTATATCCGCCTTTAACATAACAATTTTATTCTTATTTGTTGACTAAATGTCACGTGCTAGGTTTTTATATAAAATATCATTTTTTCTATCTATAGCTTTTTGAATTCTTTTTACCTTATCATTTTTAGGTTTTCGGTGCTTTTTTACTAGCCAATTTTCCTTCGCATCTTCAACTTCTACTTTTCCGTATATAGTAATAAAAGTATCCGAATCCACGGCGACTGGTACTCTACTGTCAAGTACTGTTTCTGTTGGGTTTCTTTACCATTCCAGCATTCCTTCTTCATTAAACTCCAATACTTCCAGGATATGGCATCTTTACCGGTCTTTTTAGAAGTAGGTATATTTCTTCGATACGTTTAAATATGTTTTTTTTATTTAGCTCTTGCCACATCTTCACTGCATTTCACTTCTGCATTTTGAAATATTTGTCTCCAAAAATCTTTCTGAACATGCCCTTTGTTCACTTGTCTGAAATTTGGTCATCCATTCTTTTTTTTTTCTTTCTTCTACTAATTTTTTATTAAATGTATATGTGAATTACAAATCGGTCATTTCATTGGGTAACTAGAAAGGGTAAAATATACCATGCAAAAAAAAAAAAGGGGGGGGGGGGGTAAAACATGTCCATGGTATTTACAAAAAACAATCTTTTATTCGAAAAAAAATCCCATGGGATAATTTTTACCATGGTATAATTTTTACGCCCAAAACATATATATATAAACTCCATAGGGTAAAAAAGAAACGCACCCTTAAAAAGAATTAGATCCCTTTAAAAAAAAAGGATCGCTATTAAATTTGCCCGCGAGATTTATAGACATGCGATAAACTAATGTTTTCATTTATGGGTTAAAATTTGTTTTCCTCCTATGTATTTTACGATTGCCGTCTTAATTTAGGTACTGTATTTTTTTCATTCGTCATTCAGCATCAATTTGTAATTATTTGCTTATACAGTTCAAGAAGCATTGCAGACGAAAATAAGCGATAAAAAAAAGTAAATATATGAGCATAACATTTAACTTAGTTTGCCGATGAAAAGCTTTTTTATTTAATAAACAATAATATGTTAGAAAAGTGAAAGAAAAAAAGATGGTGTGAAAATTACAAAATGTCAAATAAATTAATCATGTGTAGTAAAAAACTCATATTTTCTCTTACCTGCTTTCAGGCTTCATAAAAAACATTATTTACACCAAATTATCTCATCCAAATATGCTTGGCGATATATGAACTCAACATCGTTTACCGCGTAACATTTTCGATCTAATACCTTCTTTTTAATTGATTCCACTTACACTCGTTGAGTTAAGTGTGTATAGCCGTAATTGTATCAACTGATGCTCCGCGTGGATGACAGTATTGTGGTCAAACATTCAAGGATATATTTTAATATCCCTGTATGCAGCCCCACCATCTAAATGTAAAATTGACCTGGGGTAAATATACTGGCCTATTGCCGGCAGCAATGTAATATGATCCCTTCTTGTGGACTGGAATTATAGAAACCCGCCCTGTTCCACGTTCAATCCCACCAAATAGGCATAGTTAAAAATTAATTCTGTTTTTTCCTTGTATATATTTATGGCGGGATATCACTGTTTCGTCGATTTCTACGATTTTTTCCACCCTACAGATTATTAAAGAATTTCTAATATAATATTCAATGCAAACTTCTCGTAAGAAATTTTTCCAATCTACAATTGATTGGGTCGAGAGTGTATTGTTGGTGCATTATCTACCACATCAATTGTTTAACCGTTAATAATTTATGTGCCTAAATAGAGAAAGTTAAAATTTTTCTTTTAATTGGAGGTGAGTACCTGCAAAAAATTTATTACTAAGAAAAGCCTTTTACTTCTACAGTTGGCTTTCGTGCATCTAAAGTTTGAATACCGGTATGTTCTCATTTTATAAAGTTCAATTTATGGGTGGTACTACATTGACGAGTTGTGTAAAGTAGACCCATGGTCTTTATCCATTCGTCGGAATCTTTATCGGCCATTAACAGGCAAATGTAAAAATCTGGGAATGTATCGTCTTTTAATGAATTAAGATGCGGATTTAATATTTCCCTCTTTTCTCCCTGAAGAAAATTCATTTTTAACCAACTATTTTTTCATAATTCATATACCTATAAAATCATGGTATCTACACCAACAAAGCTTTTGCCAATGCAATAAACATACATTCTAATCTAATTTCAATATTTAGAATCAAACAAGAAAGTACAGGTAGATTCTTTCAACAAACAAAAATACTCGTACCTAGAATATAATTCATTTTGAATTTAACATAAATAAATTTCACTATTATATGACGAGAAAAGATTTATCATTTTTCTTAAAAAACAGTATCCGATAGAATTGTTTTTTTGAGATTAATACTAAACCTGAAAAAAAACCTTTCTATCTGTAAGTATTTTTTAGAATTAAATATTCATCTTACAACTATTTTCATTTATAAAATCACCTATTTTAAATTTATAATTTGAACCAAAACACTACAGAAAAATTTTTTTAAAACAAACAAGCATGCGCAGTATATTTTTACCCATTTCTCTATTTTTACAATTAAATCTTTGCCTAGTAGATGTATTACCGGATTTACGAGGTCTTTTTTTGTGTAAAAGGGGGGCATTTAATTCTTAATAGTTCTTAATAATTTCTTATTAAAAATATTTCTTTATAAGCGAATCCCTTTTACTTAGAATCGTGGTGTCTTATCAAGACAGATACTACTAAAAGTTTATTTTCTACACAAATTCAAAATCATTTTAATCTTTTTTTATTATAACAAAGATATTACTTGCATGAATTTATATCAGTAAAAAATCTATACGACTTTATATATAAGAACGGCAGAGCCCTGAAATTGACTGTTACCTGCTGGAGTTTTTGTATTGACAGTTTTAATTTATGTCTGATTTTACGTTGTTAGACGTAAAAAGTAAACTTTTTTTTTGTGAGATCAAAGTGTCAAAACCGAAAGAAATAAAGAAATTAAAGCATATCATTTATTTTTCAGTCAATATCTAACATTTTTACCAACAATTATATGCATAAAATGCTTTTTTTTTGCATATAAAAAATTTGAAAAATTTAAAAAAAAAGAAAATTTAAAAAAACATGTAAAATCAAGAATAAAATGCTTAAGTCATTAGAAAAAAAATCTGCCAAAAATTTATCACCGTCATTATAAATCTAGAAATTAAGACCGCCGTCGGACGGTCCGCCAAATTTCCGGACCGACCCCCTCAAAAATTTATTCGGAAAACAATTTCCGGTCCTTATGTAAATCTCTATTTTTAGAGGTTTTTCAATGTTAAAAGGAAAATATAAACAGCTCGAGTGTTTTTTCCTTGCCCAAGTATAGCTTTTTACCTTTTGTCAGCCTATGTGGCGACTTTAATCAAAGAAGAGCTATACAATCCACATAGGCTTCAATAGGCATAATTAGGCATATGGTTGGTTTTTAAAACATGTATGATTAGTTTTTCTTTTGTGTTGACTTTAATAAAAGTAAAAAAAAACTCGCGAACCCATTTAAATTTCCTGTATTGACTGTCATTTTTCCTAAGTTATAGATGCAATATTTTTTATTTTTTAAACATAGGTAACGTATTTTTTCTATAAAATGTTGGTAATATAGTTTACATTTTATTAAATACACTTTTTTATTTAGATTGCTCATATAATACATTTTTCTTGCTTGAATGTTTGTTTCTTATAATTTAATAAACAATTTGTACAAAGTTTGGACGATGGAAAAATTGCAGTGTTTAAAAGAAAAGTTTTAACTTGATTCAACTAACAAAATTCCTTTAAGAAAAGATATAAAATCACAAGAACATTATTTCTGTCATATATTGTCTTTAACATTTGCTTATATAAAGTAAAGCACTATGTTTAAAACATCTGCAAGTTGTTACAAAACTCTAGGTAACCCTAGGGTGAATCATTTGATGCAATAGATATATACATTAACAGTTAAAATGTAACAAATGTATGCGAAAAGTTATATATAACATTTTTACAACAATTTCGCAAATTAATAGACTATTTTAAAGCACACGCGGTGCATTTTTACGCAATTAAAGACAGGTAATGCAAACCCGGTTTATTATATAAAAAAAAAATTTGCATAAATACGCGTATCTTGCAATTTCCTTCTAAAGGGTTTATGATTTGAAATACAAATATGTTGCATAAATTTCTTATAAGAAGCACGAAAAAAATTAATTAATAAATTGTATCAGCTACATTAAATAGCATGACGGATGCTGGACAACTCGCCCTGGGGCGAGTTGTCCAAAACTCGCCCGTGGAGCATAAAAGACAACTCGGCCTGGGGGCGAGTTTTTTTTTAAATTAAAGGAAAAAATAATGAATAGATTGTACTTTAAAATAAACAGTATAGTAGCAAAAATGTTATATGAAATAAATTCCTTTGTTTATATTTAAGTTTTATTAGCTTTTGCAATAACAATTTTTTTAGTTTTTTTTGGCATTTTATCATAAACTAACCCTATCCCTGGCCCCAACCCTATCCCGCACCAATTTATTAGCGTTATAACGCACAAAGATTCGCATATATGTAGTTTTTTGCATTTTTTTTTTATTTTTTCCTGCTTTTACGATGTGTTTGCTTCTTTCTTTCTTGAATTACATATTTTAAAATTAATCTTAAAATTTTTATCTTATGATTAAAAGCAGTTGGAGGTAAAAAATTCAATTAAAGGCAAGGTGAAATTTATTTTGCAGTGGAAACTGCGATTTTAAATCTTAAGATCGCTGATAAATTACCATTAAGACCTTTTTATATTTCTTCTATATTTATTTTATTGTTTTTTTGTGAAAAATTGAAAAAAAAAAATTGTAGAATGTGTAGTTTGGTATAGTATAAATATAAAACTTGTATATCGAATACCTCGAACTAATCATTTTTTCCAGTGTAATTTGATATTTTTTCTTTTATTTTTCTAAAAAACTCGCCCCCCGGGGCGGGTTGTCTTTTATGCCCCACGGGCGAGTTTGGGAAACTCTCCCAGGGCGAGTTGTCCGTCGCCCAGACAACTATACAATTGCGTTTTCTATTGCTGATAAACCAGTGCTGCAATCTATTTTAAGTAGTTATTTACATTTTTAATAATAACAATGTGTTTATCTGTCATTTAACCTTTCTACAATATTAAATTCAATTTAACATGTCAGTATAATCTATATAATAGTCAAACAAATACATTTGTAGTTTAGTAAAGTTTTATATGTAAAAACAAGCGTCTATTACTAAATATCTAGCAGATAAAACTTTTGTAATGTATGTGAACGGGTTTTATTAAGACTTGATTGCATTTATACACATTAATTTAGCATTTTTAAATACACTTTAATACAAAAAATAATAATATATATAGTTTTCTTGTCAGTCTTTTACCCCTTTGGAAGTAACAACCGCACGTCAAAATTACGCACGACTTTAGTAATATAAACGTCAATAACATATATAATCGACTTGTTTTTCTCTTTGTTTGCAGTGAAAAACGTTTTTTATGTATTGTGCATTTAATAGCATAAAACGACGATTTTTACACTGCGTACAAAGATCTACTAATGTAACTAAGCTTTTATTAAGGAATAGTTATGCACGGAAAACTTCAGATGCGTACAGTATAGTATACTATGTGATTTAAACTACTTCTAGGCAAAAAAAAACCTTCATTTTTGCACTTTAGACATTTGCTTTCACACATACGTTTATGCATATGATAAAAAGTTTGTGTACTTTTTTATCTTGTAAAAATACAAAACCATACAAAAACTAGTATATGCGCTGTCTTGTAGACGATAAATAAAAAAATACAAAAAAAACACCTCTAATCAAAAACAAATTTGCGTGCATCATCGACCATCTCTTTTTCTAGACGTCCGTACATTCTAAAGGGTTTATTAAAACTAATTTTGTTGCATTCGAAAATGTATTTTGCGTTCTGTTGTACTTTTACTTTTTAAAATATAACAAAACGCTCAAATTGTTGTTTTTTTACTAATTGTCATACTGTAAAACATGCAAAATTACAAAAAAGGTATTTTTAGTTGTTATGCAAAGAACGACGGCTTTTATTTACACTGTTTCTTGTGTATTCAAGCATACGAAAACAGTAAAAAGATAAAAAAATACAGTATGGTGTAAATACATATACTTTAATGCAAAATATGCAATAGCATGCAAGTAGAAAATGAAGAATTTATATCGGATAATCTTTCGTTGTAATGGCGCACTACAACTGCATTTAGTTTTGTATTTTTACACCACAAAAGTACAATGAGAATGTTTACTTATACAAAATATAAAAAAACACAATAAAAAACAATTATAAGTAAAATTTTAAATAAAAAACGAAAAAAATATGACGTAACGAAATTCAAATAAAAAAGTAATTTTTTTTGCAATACAAAGGTGTTTTAAAAGTGTTTTAGAGCTTTTTCAAATTTGTTAAATGTTTTAAAAACGTGCTTAATTACAAGATAAAAAAAATAGTTTTCGGGCGTATTTCAATCATTTTAGATTAGTTTAGGAATTATGCATGCACAAAAAATAGATAATGCTCTGCGTTTACTTGTGAGAACCATTTTATAAAAACAAACAAAACCAAATTACAAAATTTTTTGCTAAACCGTCTTTTACAAAAATTTTGCTCGAAATCAATAAGGTGTTTACATAAGCGTATGAAACAAAAAAAAATCAACTATGCCAATGGTTCAATATATATTTGCCGATGCTAAAATAAATCCATAAAATAGAAAAAAATCTGAACACATTGTTGAAAAAAGATTTCATCTTATAATTTTTTACGCTGATTTAGTAAAAAAATACAATGTAACTGCATATATTGTAAGAAGCCCAAAAACCTATTCTATGTCTATATTTAATTGTTGAAATGTTACAGATGTTTTCACGGAAAACAAATAAAAAACAATTTTTTGTGTCTATTAAGTATTATAATAACTAACTCTAAGTACCTTATATAATGAACACATAAGGATTGTTACATTCTTAAAAACACCTTTATGCTTTTTTCTTTGTTTATTTTGCATTCAGTTTGAATAGCAATATACAAAAAAAATACAATTGAATAAGGAATCGGCGAATTTTAAATCAACGAAAATAAGTAAACCTTATTAATTTGCAATAATTTTACAAAGTATCTTTTTATTTACGTGAGTTTATAGATTTGAAGTATTTTTGTCCATTGATTAAATTATCGCTATTACAATTTGTTATAATTTTTTATTTTTTTGTTATAAAAAATTGAAACTATAGCGCAAAAATCATCGCATAAATAAGCTTCTCGACTTAATCTTATTCTTAAAAAAATAATTGTATCAACTTGGTATAATAATTTTTTTAAAACAACTAACTTTTGCACATAAAAAACTGGCTAAAGAAAAGTCTTTTTTGGGAGATTCTAAGGTTAAAGGCATATAAAAACAGATTGATATACAAAAACACAAAGTACAGTGTATTTCAAATTTTACTGGTTCAAAAATACGTATTTTTGAACGATATTTTATGTTCTCACTAATTTTAATTTAAAAAATGTTAAATTAGATTAGAAAATTATTATCTTTATTCGTTTTACATTATTGTTTGCAATTCTAAAATGAATAAAATCTGTTGTGTTGTTTGTTTGAATTATTTTGCTTTCACATAAATTAGTGCAATTTATATATATTAGTTATATATATAAGTACGTTAAGTGAAATTTATACCCATGAACAAAAAAAGGCACGAGAATTTTTGTTTCTATCTTTTCCAAATACAAGCGACGATATTAATATTATAAATCAGAAATTACCAATAGCCTTATACAGGACAGCATAGCAACTCTTATAGATAATTACACAAAAAAAATAGACATAATCATTACTTAGCTAATAAGGTAGTGGGGGTACAGTTTAATGTACATTGTCTGCAACTAACGAAACAAAAGAATTACATACTGAGTAGATAGATTTATACAGCAAAATATATTTAAGTGTAGAAAAACCGCCGCAGAAGTAAGCAGTAGGGGCTTTAAGCATTTCGAAAAAATGCGTGTGCAACAAAACGAATGCAAAATATACTATTTCCAGTTGATTTGTATGAATATATAAGAAGATGAGGAATAAACATAAACCATACATCGAGAGACCACATCTAGTATTACTATGACTATGGTCGGGCATTTCATTTATGATTACTAATAAGTTAAGATATTCTATGACTTAGTAAATATATGAAAAAACGATAAACCAGGTCTTTACGTCGTTGACCTTTTATCGAAATCGTATGTGCTGACTAGACAAAAAATAAATACATTAAAGTAACAGGTAAAACAGTAAAGTCTGGGTGAACCAAACGGATAGTGTTCTAAAACAATATCACTAGTAGAACGGCAAAGCCAACGGCATTGAAAAATTTTAGTCTTGTCAATTCATAATTTTTATATACGCTTAATTAAACAGCATGGCTAACATACATCAATTTTGAAAATTTATGTGATACTTTGACTGAATAATTTAAACTGCAAAATGAAAAAAACTCGGCTGAATGCTTAGTAATTTCAGTGGTCATAAAGATCCAAAACTTGCACATTTTAACCTATTTTTTTTACTGAGAAATACTGCATCATATTCACAACACTTAGATCAATATATCATTTAGACTTTTAGACACTATTTTGCCACCCAACTACATAAATTGTCTATGCTGAAAATATGTTGTGAAAATGAGCATATGAATAATGTGTATAGAATGATTAAATTATATACAGTGTATTTTTTTATATCATGAAAAATTGTCCAAATACAGGACACCTTTTTAAATTACTAGAGGAATAAGGTTACATGCATCCAGATTAGACAAGTATATAGTATTATGAAGTTGCAAAAATGACTTATTTAAAACGCCATCAAGTACGATTTCACAAAAAAGTCTACCGCAAAATGATGTAGCAAAATATAGGGATAGTGAGTCTAAAGAGAAGCGTGAACTCGCACACATTGAAGACGTTTGTAAAAAATATAATTCTACAAAAAAGTTTACTGTCTTGACCTTTTATGTATTAATAGAACACAAAATTATTTACGAAAAGAACAGTTTTTAGTCATAATGATATTGCAACGTGCGGTAATTAATATTTTTCAAAACTTTTTTGACAAATCAAATAAACTATATTAAGTATTTTGAAGATTCTTGTCTATTGTGTCAATGCAAAAAGAGCTAAATTTTATAACGTTTTTGCCGTTATTTTTGTTTTATTTACATAAAATTTGATCAAGTGCTGTACATGCACATTTAAATTACATCAAGTGTTTTTGACACATGGCATATTCTAAAATGTATGCCTTTTTTGTTATTAAATACACTTATATGAATTTTAAACGTATACATACAATTTTTTTATTGTTTAAGTTGCAAAATCTACGCATATATATGTTGTTTTTTTGCATTGAAACATGTATACAAGTTATATTTCTATATGATTTTTACAGTCTTTAATACAATTGCGTAATATTAAGAAAAGTGCCTGATGTGCTACTGTGTATACGCATATTGTCCATTATTATGTTTATTATAAACCGCATCTAATTATAAACAATTTGCTTGTACGTTTTGTCGTTACGGGAAGATATATTTGGTCTTCTTATTTTTTTGAAAATGCATATTTTACAAAAATACCAAAAATCAATGCAAAAGTTCAAAAAAGCAAAGTTACACAAAGAAAGCTGTAATTAGTTTTCTAGCTACATATATGATTTTGTTCTTATTTTTTTTATCTTTTTACAAGCACTTTTTAGTTATAAATTTTTATTCTACTGTAGAAAAACTTTTACAGTACTTTTTCCGTTAGTTTTATAAGTGAAACGAAGACAGTAGCGATGTATCATACTGATTAAAATTCTTGCTTACCTTACCCGCGTTTTGCACACTTTAATCTGTTTTAGTTTTTTGTTGTTAAAGGTGTAGAGTTCCTAGTATAAAAATAAAGTTTTTTAGATAGTACATATAGTGTTTATGGGTAGAGATATTAATTGCTACAAAGGAGTTTTTTTCGCAAAAAAAAACTTTTCGATAAGGCAATGTGATTTATAAATGTGATAAAAAGTAGCCATATATGTGAGTTGTTTGTCTTAGAACGCAAAATTATAACAATTTTTTTTTTTTTCATATCAAAGGGTTTGTTAACGATTGTGATTATATGAAAAAAAATTACAAGGCAGCAGTTATCCAGATTAGATAGGCAAAACATATGTTTATGAAAAGAAGTAATTATTGATAAGACATTAAAAGTAAATACAAAAGACTTTTGTTTGTCTTCTTTTCACAATATGCAAAACACGAAAAGAAAGTGTGCGTCATTGGAAAGATTTAAATATGCGACAAAAAAAATATGCACACTTAATATTTAAATACTCAAAAAAAAGTTGTGTGTCTGTTTCACGCAAAAAGGTCGTGTTTATGGTGTGCTTATAGGGAATCTCTTAACACATGAAGGACATATAAAAAATCTGTACTTCCTTTAATTGTGTTTTTTTAACCTATAGGTAAACTTACTATTTAAGTTACAGTTTTTTTTTTTTGAAATTTACCTATAGGTAAAACAATAAGAAAAAATTTTTACATGTGGGTCTACCTTTGGATATATAAGGTAGAAATATTACACTTGCCTATTGGGTATGTAAAAACAGAATAAATAATTTGCAAATGGTATCAATCTGAACCTATAGATAAAATAGACGTTATTTACGCGAAAATCAATCTGTAGATATAATGATAACATCTATTTTAGGGGCTCTTAATACAATTAAGTAAAAGACGACCTTAGTAGAGACGTAAAAAAAAAAGCATAAATAGATAAAAAAAAACTACAAAAAAAATGTCATATACCCTACTAGAAAACAAACGATCCTGTTGTTAACTCAATATGTAACTTGTTTCGAAAACGTTTTGTTATCTACAGTTTCTCAGTTAATTTTTTAAATTGAATATAATATAAAATTCTTTTTAATCGTACAAAACTTAAATTCATACTTTAAACGCCATACTATTCATGTTTTCATATTTGCGATTTTTTCTAGATGATGCTTATTTTTTGTTGTGGTATGTAAACTGTTTTGTTTTTTTTGTAAACATAAACACACTAAAAACCACCAAAAAGTACGCTGGCTAAATTTTTTTCGTACAACTTAATAACAAAAAAGGACAATTTCTTTTTTTGTTACATACGCTCAAAATTAATATGCAAAGATTGATCGATGTTGCTAAAAAAACTATCTAAAAACTTATTTGGCTTACGTTTTCTACAGATATAACGAGTCTTATTTTGACAACAGCGTGAAAATAAAAACCAAAATACAAATTAAGATTTACACAAAGTGCTGATGTTATCGAGCGTAATCAAAGAATTAAAGCGTACAATATAAGTCTTTTTTTTTAATATACAAAATAAATGTTATTCAACTGAATTAAACTATTGTATTGTCTTTTGTACATAGTCAACGTTTGTTATTGACTTTATGTTTATTTATTAAAAGACAAGATATATTGTTTTTTACAGGTTTGTAAGCAATAATTGTATAAATGAAATTAGATATATAGTTGTGCCCCATATTGTTATTACAAAAAGGCAGCTCACATCCAAGTGCGTAAACTACACAAGAAAATTAGTACCATAATGATATATGTGTTTTTTCTATAACCTTTGTGTACAAAAAGGTAACGTCCAGCATAACAAGGCAAGGTTTAAACAATATGTAAGTTAAATTTTCCAACTGTTTTATAAACACTGATAAGTTAAAGAAGTAGTACTGTACGCAGACAACGGGTGTAAAAAAAGAAATAATAACTGTATAGTATATGCCTTTTTACACAAAATTTTACAGAAAATACCACTGTACAAAATAGCTCAACTTTTTTCATCAAAGAATGCTCATTACTTTAAAAAATTAACAAAATCTTAACAAATGAAAGTGTAAATCGATACAAAAATACTGTATAGGTTTGGCGTTTTCAAATTTTGGCGTGTCGGTTTTGCCGGCTTGTCATTATAAACCTATATATATCTTTTTTCTACACGCTGTTTGCTGAATGTATTATGCTTATATAACACTGGACAATCGTTTTATAACCGAAGTTTTTAGCAAACACTAGTTCAAAGTATAGCAAGAAATTGCTAATAAAAATTTTCCATTTTTTTTAAAGTTCACATAAAGCTTAATTCTCACATCAAAAACACTTTTTTTATTGCAAGTATTGCAAAAAGTCATATTAAAACTTTTTTTGCGCTTTTTTTATGATATTTTATAAAAAATATGAATGAAAAATGTAAAAAAGCTGAATTTTTTTTTACTTTTACAAATAAAAATACAAAAATACATCCAGAATACAACAGATCTGTCATTTTACTATTTTATGACTATTTTGCGTAGCTTTAAATCTACTCATGTAAGTTTGGTATAAAGCACAAAAAAAGGTAAAATCATTGATAGCAACGTAAAAACATGTAAAAAAACGCGTATATCACATTTTTTGCAAGAAAAAACATAACTGTTTGGTTGGCATTGGTATTTGTATTGTACTATAAAAAAGTGTATTGTTTTGCATGTTATAACAAGGTGTCATACAATGTGATGAAAAATTTTTTCCGCGCGTTCATCTCATATTTTTAAACCTACTTATGCGCGTAAACTTTTTTTTTTTAATTTTCTACATACTATCTAGCCATTCCGTCGTCAGTATTTTTTTTTGCTAAAAAAACCTAAATGTATTTAACTTTTTGTAAGCTAAAAATTGAAAATACAATGTATCCAAAAAAGCCGAAATAATAAATTTTTAGTTTGAAGTGCGTGTAAACAATCGATGCAATTGTTTTGTGTTGTAATTGCAAGAAAAAAGTATTCCATATTGCAAAACAATGTTCTACCTCTAGAAAAATATTCTTAGTTTGTTCGGATTTATCTAAAACTTGAAAACTAACAACGAGTTACATGCATCATATCTAAAACTGCAATTCTAAGAAATACAGCAATATAATAACTTTCTGAAAAATCAAAGTACACTTATTTTACGTTCTTACATTCTACATTTTTGTATAATAACATGAAATAAACACGGGGAGTTTGTTGGCTTATGAAAATAAGCAAAAACAACAATCATATGTTGTAGAACTTGTTATAGTTTACTACCACATAAATAACCCTTTTACGTCTGATTTTTTTGCTTTTTTTAACATATTATGCTGCAAAAAGTACATTATCTTTTGAAATCTAGTTTTGTTCTTGTAAAATGCAAGTTTTTGTAACAGAAAAATTACTACCAACATGCGTAAACAAAAAAAATAATTAAGTGTAAAGATCTGCAATAGTTTATCACCTTTTTCTATGATTTTGTAGATTTGCGTAGTTAAACATTAATTAAAATGTCTTTGTAGCTTGTGCAATACCCCCTACCCATTTTTATTTTATATATATTATAGTTATAATATAGTCTCTTTCATACAAATACTTGATAATAAAAACAAAATTAATTTTAATTTTCACCAAATATTTTTTTTGCAAAAGCGCATCTTGATATGATTGATCTTGTTTTTCTGAATTTGTAAAAACTTTGTATAGGGAGTGCTTATGAAAACAAAACAGCAAGTCCAAAATTACCATTTAGCGGCTTTTGCCAAAAAAATAAAAAATGACACGTCTCTCTCGTTGCGCCAAAAAAAACGTTATTTACTACTTGCCTAATAAGAACAAAAAGATAATTCGTAAAAAAAAGCTTGGCTATGCAATTTAATAGTTCCCGTTATATGGGATATGTAAAATCGTTCAATGTTTGTACTATTACCTTTTAGTCTTAACGATAATATGACAGCAATATTACAAACTTGTGTTTTTGTATAGAAAACTAAACTGTAAAGAAGTGATGTTACAATACACGAAGCTCACAATGTTTATTCATACTTTTTAAACACTTTTTTTGCCGATATTTTTTTTCTACATAAGAATTGCCTTGTTTTTGTATACATATTTTGTTACGTGTTTTTTTCTGTTTTTTACAATGAATTTTATAGATTTATTACATGCCACTGTAACTACAAAAATTGCCCATACATAAAAGCAAAACTAGCAAAGGCT
Source organism: Agrenia bidenticulata (assembly GCA_034694785.1). Classification (NCBI taxonomy): domain Eukaryota; kingdom Metazoa; phylum Arthropoda; class Collembola; order Entomobryomorpha; family Isotomidae; genus Agrenia; species Agrenia bidenticulata. The sequence goes on from JAQFYM010002633.1 coordinate 15,719, forward strand.
AAGAGCATAAATTTGTGGTGTTTTTATCATGCAGTTTTTAGCTTTATGCCTTTAAAACAGACATGTTATTTGCGTTGGAAAAACAAATCATGTATGTCAAAAATATTAAAGCGTAAGTCTAGAAATAATAAACTAATTTTTATTGCATTTTGTTATGTTGGTAAATACGGTTAGAAATTTTTAAGCAAAACATGATGCATTTTTTACATGCATATGCATTAATACTAACAACTAAACTGTTTTAAAATCACTGAAAAAGAAAATTTACATAAAAATACGAAGTATGCATGTTAAGGCGCCAGTTACAGAATTCGAAGTAGTTAAAATACATCCTGAAGCAACAGAAAAACAAAAAGATAGTTATTAAAGTATTTCGTTTTTTTCCGTCACACGATAAAATTTTAAATGGCTTTTAATTCCGCAGAGACGCTGTATTTTTCATAAATGGTTACCTTTTGACAAAATTCTTTAGTAAGGTACCCCGTAAACTCAATTGACATATTATAGTGACAAAATTTATAAAGGGAGATAAAAACAATTAAAAAAAAGAAAATGTTACATTAGAATTAAAATTGAAACTAAATGCTAGTTAAACACAATTTGTAGACACCAAGTGCAAGGCGAAGCGTTAATTTTTTTCATTTTCTAATTTTTATGAAACATTCTTTTTTTATTACGCAATTCTCTTGCATAAAATTTTATCATTAATAAGATTTATACGCGTAGTTAAAATAAAAAAACAAAACTTACACTTCATCGAGTACGAAAGGTCTCTATATGTTGTAGACAAATTGTATGTATTAGATATGTCAGTTTTGTTGTATTTGATTGAATATCACTTTTGGATAGTAGAAAAACAATGCTTATACGTATAAATAAAAATAATAGTGAAAAAAAAGTATTAGTAAAATTATAAGTAAAAAAAATTGTAATAGAATTTATACATTACAAAACTCGAGATTTACCAGAATGCTTTTTCGTACAAGAAATAATTTTTTTGGTGCATCTTAACGCCAGCACTACAAAAAAAACGCAAGAAAACATGTAAAAATGTTGTTTTATCCAGTTAAATGAGTTCATCTTTATGTAAGTCTGCACTGGGATTAAAATTCCTATGCCAAAGGTTGTAGTACATCTTTGTATAAAGAAAGAGCTTTTAAAACAACGTATATTTAACCTCATCATTTAAAACAAGCCATAAGAATTTTACTTTCCTGCCAAAAACTCATCACCCAAAAAGTTAAATTTTTACGTTGTATATGAGATTTTGTATATTTTTAAATGTCTCATTTGGGTGACTATTAGCCAATTACTTTTTATTTGCCACGTACCCTATAGGTGACATTGGCTTGTCAAGTTTGTAAAACTGCTGCTACCGATTTTTTTATCCCCTAGTTACGCATTCAAACGTTGTCCATTGATGGGCTGTCGCGGGTTTTTTCCGTGCCGGGTGTTTATTACTTCTCAATTTTTTTGCTTCATATTTTTATTTAGAACGCAAAAAATGAGTTCCAGGCGACCGGGTAAGTCATAAAGTACAAATACAGGTTTTAAGCTTGTTTTTTTTTAGGACAGGTAACCGGGTTCAAACTTAGCATTAAACTAAAAGTATAAAACAAAAAAAAACTGATAAAAAATTGAAATAGTTAATAAAAAAATCGCATGCTCGTAGCTCTTTTATACAAATTCCTACAAACTGTGCAATATTTTTAAAATTTGCAAAAAGTCTAAAATTTTATGTATCCAATACATTTCTGCTTCTTATTACTTTATAGGTATTTATATGCAAAAAAAAAAATTCTGCATAATTGGTTGCGATTATAGCAATAAAACAGTATTGTTTAAACCAAAGTTTTTTTGAAATAAATAGCTTATGCTTTTAAACAAATTTGTAAACTTTTTTTGTTCGAATCAACCAATTTTTACTAAAATTCCAATTTATATCTATAAACAAAGTGCAAAAAACCTTTTTTAAAAACACCATTTGCAATTTTCAGTTAAGAAAAAGGCATTTTTTTATAAGATATTTTTTAAATAGAAATGGAAGTACAATGAACTGAAATTGTAGTGTCAACAATGCACAAATATATTTTAAACGGCATAAAACATAAAAAATTGCTAACTTTAAGCTTCGTGCTGCTCGTGTAATTTTTAAAAACGCTTTAAAATTTGCAATAACGAAAAAAAAATCTGAAACAATGTAGATTGAGAATATGATGAAATATACGAAATACAACAAATTAAAAAAAATTGACTAAAGCCAAAAAAAGGCATTGGCATGATTTATACTTGTTGACGCTTTTAATTTATGTTATATAGTGGCAGTTTATAATCGTAAAAGATCGCAAAAAAGCAAACAAATGCAGACATGGTATGTCACGGGAGAAACAATGGTAATCATGTAAATCTCATTATACACGTCTCGTAAAAAACTTTATTACTCTTTTACAAGGCATAAAAAAAAGATGGTGTTCGTGCGCAAATAACAGCAGAACATATGTTGTTTATTGCAACCTGTACAAAAGACCAACTTCATTGACACTTTACACTATTTTTGCGCGTAAACTAGCAAAAAAAAAAATTCTTTTTAAAGAAGTTGAATCTAGCTTTTTTATTGATTCCAGGCCTTATGCGTTGTATACAACCTTGTGTAGCGTTTACTGTGCGCCTTTATAGTCTGCAAAATAATAGATAACACAAATTATACCACTAGAATGCGACACTTTTAGTCTTTTAAATTAGCATGAAAGATTCAGATATACTGTTAGAAATTTAGTCTTAATTTTGTGTATAAAAAATGACAGATTAATTTTTTTGTCGTTTTTTTAATTAGCGTTTTATATTTATAATATAAAAAATATGCCGGGCTGATGTTCAAATTGTATTGTTGATTTCCGCTTAAAAAAGGTGCAATGTACTTAAAGCGCCATATTTTATTTAATGGTTATAATTACGTTTTCTATTGTTTTGCATTTTGTTGAATTTTTTATCGATTTTTTATCTTGTTTATTTATTAGTATTGTGGTTATCTAATTTTGTTTTAAATGCTAACTCTCTTTTAAGTAGACACAAAAAAAAATGGGCAAAAGTCATTTTCTAAACACAAAAGCATATTATACGTGCCCAAACTTTTTTGTAAAGATTAAAGAAAATCATTTACACAGCTCATCGTCGTTTAGTGTATGCGTTTCTATGTAATATGTTTTTGAAGCAGAATAATTACAATAATATTTCGTGTTTTTTTTTATACACTAAATGCTTTGTTGTAATATTGGCGTGAGTAAGATTAAAGGGCATAAGTACATAATCAAAACAAAACATATTTGTAGATACCTTCTTTTTTCTATTTTTGTTAAAATTGATAGATTATATACGTACATCAGTGGCGTACCCAACACGAGGGGGAAGGGGGGCAGAGGAGGCACGTGCCCCCTTCGGGCAATAAAAAATTGCCCTGGATTTTAAAAGGGTTACTTTTTTGCAGAGATTTTTTTGATAAAAAATTCTAAAATAAAAATAATAAAATAAATTTTAAAAGTAAAAAACTAAGTTTTGCACTGCATAAATTGTGTTGTACGCGCCTTTTTTTCGAAAAACACGTAAGAACCCTCTATCAACAAATTACTAGTGTACGCCACTGGCGTACATGTTTGTACTGACCTGATTTAACCTTTTAAAGATGTAATTAATTTGTAAAATCACAAATTCTATTAGGCTTTGACACACAAAAAACAGTTTTGTGTATATATAATAGGTAAAGTGATATTCGTGGTAATGTGAACTTTACCTAGGCATTCTTTCGCTTTAGGACCCAAAAGCAATATATTTGGGGCCTAAAATGAAAGAATGCCTAGGTAAAGTTTACATTACCTGGATGATATCGCTTCACCTTTAACATATATATGTATGCATACTATTATGATAATCCTTAAAGGTAAAAATGTAGCATGGTATGCACACCTCGCCCTTTTTCTGTGCTGTTAAATTACAAGAGAAACATACATGATGCGACTTCATTTGGAAATGCGAAAAAAAGATACAATGTGCAGTCTACAAAAAATAGAAGTATTTGCTAAAGATAAATGCATATGAAAAGACGTTCGGAAAAATCAAAGCTGTGAAAATATAAAAAACCTTGCGGTGTGCAACATTTCGTAAAATTTGCTATGTAAAACTTGTAAGCTTTTATTAGGACAGTTTTATACAAATACGAACCCAATTTATATAATGGCACTAATTGGGTATGTACGACTACATTTATTCTTGTGCAGTGCAAAAAAAAAGCAAATATGGTATATAAGCCAAATTTTATCAGAGGAAATTATGTAACAAGGTAGGTGAGAGTATCCTATACTTAAGATTTTATTATGCCTACGTAAGGATTGCAAAAAAACGTCATTTACAAAAAAAAATCAAGCTTATATATTGTTGATGAAATTATTCTCCTGCAAAATTAACAAAAATTAATATTTACTTCCCAGTTTATAAGCCCTCTTTGTTTTTTTTCTGTACCTCGTTTTGTATTCCATATTATCGAAATTAATCCTTTCGTTTTTTTTTAAAAAAATAGAAACTTTAAGGGCGTGTTCCATTTCTTTATGTATACCTAAGTTCAGTAGCCTATTTTTTTTTTGTTTAAAAATCGGTATAGTAATTTTTTTTTTTTACTTTTTTGTGTTCCAAAATTATTTAGTATACTAAAAATATTTTTATCCGTGTTTTACTTTAATTTATATTTTTACCCTTGATATGACACAAGAATACATCGATTTGTAAATAGAAAGGCTTCTGAACGAGAAATAGAAAATAACGAAATGTTGATTCTACTTTTTATTTATTATGAGATTACTAAAACCACTATATATGACATGAACCATGGTTTTCATCGGTAATCTCAGAGTATTGTGATACACAGTTGTGTTCCACGTTTCGTATGAGTTTAGATTGTGCGCAATATATATACTCTATATATGTGGTCTATTTATCTAGACCAAATAATGCAAAGGAATTTAAATACCTTTTAATGACTTTATATTTTTTATCAAGATGTATAACATATCGGGATCTGGCTCAAAAATTCAAAGTTCACCCGATTACGCCATACCGAAAAGTTGTATTTGCGTTAGACATTATAACAAGTCATATTACTCCAAAATACATAAAAGGACCATATCCAGAGCAATTTGAAGCAATTTCGAGACAGTTTGCACTAACAAGTATTATCTAAGGAACAATTGGGGCCATAGACGAAACTCACATCCCTATCAAAGCTCCGAGCAACAATCCGGGAAGATATATCAATAAAAAGAATTGGGTTCCTATTGTATTTCAAGTTGTTGTTGAATGTATGGATGTCATAAGAGATGTTTTTGGTGGTTTTTCAGGTGCAAGCCACGATGCTTATCTATATAGATGCTCGTCGATATCACGCTGGATTGAAAATGAAATACATGGAAATTATTTTATAATAGGGGATGCCGCTTTACCGCTAAAAGAACTCTTATAAACATCATTTAAAGGCACTTTTAATGTCTCTGAACGCAACTATAATAATATTTTAAGCGCCCAGCAAACGAAAGTTGAATGCACTTTTGGAAGGTTAAAAGGTCGTTTCAAAAGATTTCGATACACTTTGAAGAATGATGATAAAAAGTGTTTTTATATAATGTTTGTAGTAGCATGCACCATACATAATATTATTGAAATATATAAGTTAGATGATGGACTATTTTTTTATGACGAGTTGTTACAAGATTCGGAAGCATATATATGTAATTTTTCTGATGAATAAAAAAAAAAAAATTTGAAATGTTTTTTATTTTAATATTTATTTCACTTATTTTTTCGTTATATGATTAATTATAAAATCCAGTTTCTCTCCTAGATTAACAACATCTTCTTCGACCTTTTTCAATCTAATATTTTCACTTGGCAAAACTTCTGTACATTTATTCTCCTTCTTTTGCTTGTTTTAGAACATGGCGTGTTGTAATTCGATTTGCTTTTCTAAAAGTGAAAGCCTTTTTATTGAACTTTTATTAAAGCTTTCGACTAATATTTCAAGTGGTTTTAGTTGTGGTTTGCCTTTTGACATTATTTAATGGACTGCTTATGTTCTCATTATGGTGTTACTTTTTTTTCTTTTTCATAATGTCACATTATTCACTCTTCTTAGTCCCTTCACCTTTTATTGCAGTAATATGGCCGGTGTCTACAACAAACAATGGGGCTACACTAGGATCCTTACTCAAATGCGTATCCATAAGAGTAAAATAAGCCCACTTGACTTTACCAGCCCCACTTTGTTCGCCTTTAGACTTATGCTGTCTATACTGATAAATTAAATAGTTATACTTGTCTTTAGCTTTATCCCCAGTTAAGTTCGTATCAATTCTCCGTGCTATGCCACTCCACAACTCTCGTATTTTGTGAGCATGTTTTTATACATGCAGGAATCTCTCATCCATATCAAAGTCATATCGAAGAGTCACACAGCTAATAATTTTTACAGCACTCCAAAAATAATCCGTATTGCTCTCTTTGTTTGTTGTATTACTATTTTCTTTTGTTTTATCCATTTTATAAGAACTTATATTAAATATAAGAGGTATACTGAAAATCTGTATGGTATCACCATACAGATTTTTTAAGCAGTATACTGAGAAAAAATTCGGTATACCGAGAGTTTTGAAACAAAAAAAATCAGTATGGTAAAAATTGGCATAGTACTATACGCAATATTGGTATACCGAAGGCAAATGGAACACGCCCTTAGTTTCTATTT
>JAQFYM010002634.1:0-22501 GCA_034694785.1 Agrenia bidenticulata
TACCAATATGATTATAATTTTACTAAATATTAAGCTTTATCTTATTTGTAAAAAATACATATATGTTTTTTTTTGTTTTTTTTTATCATTTATTGTTATTTTTCCATTTACCTTTTTTTTACAGTATATTTCATTTTTTTGATCTTAATTTTATTTTAAGTATTATTTCTCGTAAATTATAGAAATTAAATTTTTCATCTTTTTTTATGTTTGTAAAATATTATTTTGGACCCCTTAAATTTTTAGCGAGTCGGATTTTTATTGCCCTTATTTTTGCCCGGAACTTATTATTTTTGACCCCCTTTTTTACTTAGTAATTTGGGCTAAACTTTTTTAAGGGTTAAATTTGATTAATAAAATAACTGTTATTAATAATAAATGCAATGTTTTCAAACTACAAAATTAGTCCTTTTGAGTATTTTCTATTTTATCATGTTGATTATGTTTTTGTTTCTATCTTATACCTATGCAGAATCCATATTTCTTTTTACAAATGCAATACATATACAAATATTTTTTTTTCAAATGATCAAAATAAAAAGAAGAATGCTAAAAACAAATTTCAGAAAGTTAATAAAATGCTATGCAATTTTCAAGTACAAAATATTACAGGCTTCCCGCTTTTAAATTTGGTGTGTTAAAAAAACAAAAAAAACGACAATTATGCAGTTTTTTCAAGTGTTTATACTAAAACTTATGCAAAAATACAGGTGTTTGGCACAGCTCTTTGTGTTCGCAAAAAATAATTTTTTAAAAAATATACCATGCAAAAAAATGTGTTTGCAGCTAATATTCTGCTAAGTTTTAGTCTGAAAAAGGTTGTCTACTAATTTAATTTAAAGGAAAACAATTATTTATTACATAATTTCATTTCTAAAAGCTTATGTGATTGTATTTTTGCGTCATGACTTTGTAAAGTTGCTGATGTAAGTCCCTATATCGGCGTCTCAAATAAACAAAAAAACTTATTTACGACACGCTGCGATGTGGATTAGTAGACGCAATAAAGCGCATAGTGGCTGGTTTAGGGCCTAACTGTTATGTTCTTTTTTTCTGTACAAATAAAAGCGCATTTTAACGCACATAATTGCATGTAGTGTAACAAATGACTGTACCATATTATTTGTAACGTGGATTATCGTACTTTTTATAAATGTCTATCTTGCCAAGAAAAAATTTAAAAAATGTGACAAGTGAACAGTAACAAATTTAAAATTATAGATAATGTCATGCAATGTTACAAGAAGTTGATATACAATTTTTTTTTTTTTGCATAGTGATACTGCGCAATACAATGAATCTAATGTTATTATAAAATGTTTCGGTTGTAAGATGTACGTAGAAATTTGTACGACAATGACGTCTAAACACTCCTTTTTTGTATCTTAAATGACTATAAACATATTTTTTTTTGCACAACTACTCTGGCAAGGCTGTAACAAACAACTAAAACTGCGTTTTCCACTGGTTTTTCTTTGCTTTGTAGCAGTTTTACTATATAACTGTTAAATGCTGTGGCAAGCTGTTCCTAGTACTGACAGTATAGCGTATTAGAAACAGATTCTTTATAAAACTTAACCGCTAAAAAAAAATAAATAACGCGTATTAAAAGCACTAGACAACATAAATGACACGTAAATCATTAAAACTTTATGTCGTTGTTTGTTTTGTTATACACCACAAAAATTAGAATCTTACGTATAACTCTAAAAAAAAAATATGCACAAAAACATTTTTTTTACAAAAACGTTTGCTTGCAAGTTTAGACTTATATATTATTTTTGGTTGCTACAAAACTGGGCTATATACCATTGTGCATAAATTATGTTGCGCAAAAGATACGGCATGCGTTTATTAAGTACAAAAAACTTAGAGGTAATGTGCCACAAATGCTTTTTACGGTAGAAATGCTGTAGCGGATCATGGGGGCATAAAGAGTTTTGCCCCCCAAAACCGGTTATAGAAAGGGCCGTTTTTTAGGTATTTTTGGCAAAAAATTGTAGAAAACAGCATAAATCGTTTATTTGCTGTATTAGAAAATATTTTTTTGTAAAATGCACAGTTTCACATTCTTCTTAAACCTTAGGCTATTGTGTTCGTAAGCGTGCACCATATTTTTGTCCCCCTTGTTTTTGACTTGATGATCCGCGCCTGTAGATATGGTTACTAAAAAACTTTTTTAAGTGTTTTAGTAGTTGCATATCAAAAACATATTCTTAAAGTGCGTATATCTTTTCAAAACATATGTCGTTACTGTTCTGAACAGTAGTTACGTGTGTATTACTGCCGTATAGTACAGTTCTTTAATTCTTTTTGTATTAGTTTTTGTATAATCCGGTTATTTGTATTTTTGATCTTGATGTTATAAATAAATAACATATTCTAAGTCAAGATCTATATAAGTTGCTTTCTGTACAATTACAATTTTCTTTTTTTATAAACAAAAAAGGCTTTTTTTTAGTTAGAAAAACAATGAAATAATAAAACATCCTTTTTTATATATATTTGTTTTTTTGCACAAAAAAAAACCTCTTTTTATAAAAAGGCGGCACATTTGCTATAAAAAAAAATCTTTTTGCTTTTTATATTGAAAAATCATGTTTACTTAACATAAATATTATTAAAATAAAAAAAAAAACATTTTTTTTCTTGTCAACAACAAACATGTATCTGCAACAGTAGTTTTTGTTGATACAATGTATTATTTTTTGAAAGCATGTGTGATTGTCGCAAGCAAATACCCATATTTTTTTTGTATTGCAATTTGTATATACTTTTGCAAAAATTTTTGTACTTTCGTACCCGGATCCAGGATTTACATTGGTCTATATTTTTGTACCCAGACGCGTATTTCACAGATATTTATACGGCCGGAATAGTTATAGAGTAAGATTTACAACGGCTTTCTAGCTACTTCGCTATGTTAAATCTTATTATGATCTAATTCATTGAGACTCTATAGTTGTAACATTGTCAAAAAAAGTTTTTTTGCATCACAATATTATGGAAATATGCAACCGCGTGTTCGGCAAACTTTTAAAATGATGATTTACTAGCGTATAAGTTGACGAAAATCATATGGTTTTTATAACTCTGTATGTTGCAGATATATTATTTGTCAAAAAGATTTTTTATTACCGAGCAAAGTTACTTTACATATTCTTATAGCTTTAAGAAGTTTTTGCAAAAATATGCGTTCGTCCTTGAATATAAAAGAATGTACAAGCAAAACTCAGGCAAGCCCTATAAGAAAACACAACTTTAGAGAAAACCGAAAAATGTATTTATGCGATAAAAAACACATTAAAAACAGAGCCTCTGCATAAACTTTGCGTTTACACTTAGTCTTGCTTTTTATAAAAAAGTTTATCACAAATTGTTTTAGACATTTAAGTAGGAACCTATGCAAAAGTGATGTCCGTCAAAAATACCTGACAGTGAGCCTCTTTTTACGACGCAAATAACACTTAGTAATCATGTTACCATACATCTATTAGAAAACCAATTAAACCTATCTAACATCAATGATTAATATATGGTAGAGAATGTTGTAAGAAAAAAGACATAACAAAATCCAATAACGTGCACTTTGACAACATTAAACCTAATTATCATCTCAACATTCGCTTTACGGTATAAAAAAAAGTTAACACTGCAGCAACAATTACTTTGTTACACAAAACACTGGTATAATACAAAAATTTATAAGCTAAAAAATAGAACTCGAAATTCTGTATATGTTCTTCGATGCAAAAAACAGAAAAATAATAAGAGTGGCAGTGTTGATGAGAAGATACAGAACATTAAGAAAATTATTTGTTGATCAAAAAGGATATGATAGGTCTTATCATAGTCATGTATTGCTCAAAGCTTACAGTCAACTAGGTTTCCTATAAGCAATTGCATTTCCTTTACTGCTCGGTTGAACATGTTTTACCTATGGTCGTTTTCCCAATAGAAACAAAAACTATAATTAAAGTTTGCTATCCATAAGTATTTAACTTAGATTCGTAAATAAGCAATATACTTTTACCTATTATAAATATATCGAGGTCGATAAAAAGATTTAAGATCGACTTCAAGCACGTTGTAAATATAATGATTTTGAAAATTCGAACTAACAACAACAATAATTTGTTTTGGTAGGAATGGCTACACTACTAATTTTCGAGTGCACTACACACAGTTTTCTAACGATTATATGATAACAAAAAGTTAAAAAAATGCACTAGTGCATCATTTATAGAAAAATTGCAATATATTCATATTTACAAAAATTAAGACAGAATTACTGATATTTCTGTATTCTTGCACTCCGTAAAAAAATACCGAGATGTTTGCAAAAAGTTCAACGTGTCAATGACTAAAGTCTGAATTAGTAATATAGTTGCTCCGATTTCTTGCATTCTTGTTTCGACGAATTAATTACACTTTCTAAAACCTTATAAAATGCTAATATTACAATGCAAATTGTAGACAGTTTAAAAATACTTAATGGACAACGTTCACGTTATATTTGCGGCTTACAAAAATATGTTGTACATCGCATTTTGTATAGTGGTGAAACTTAAAGGCTCACGCGTAACTTTTATGTGACATATGACAGCCAAAATTGGTGTAGTGTTGTGTTCGGTGCAATTAATTGGCAGAAGCAAGAGCCAGAGTATACTGGCATAGCACGTAAAGTATACAAAAGAAGACTTCATTGTAAGTTATAATTTTAAGCTACTACTGCTTATCCAGAATCGCCATAGTATAAAGTAAATTCAGTAAAAGTTAATTAGATATACAAAAAACATTTGTTCCCAACCTTACACAACAAAAAATAACAGTCGTAATAATAGACAAATTTAAAAGATGAACTTTAAAATAAAATTAAGAGCGTCGACATTTTTTTTATCGAAAAAAAATATATAGTTTGCTGCGTATCGAATAACTTCTAACAGTTTTTATTATGTGTAAAAAATAAAAAGTAACACCGTATTGTAAGTTTATTGTTTCCATTTTAATATTGTTTAAAAACCGAATTCTACTGCATTGAATCTATTTAATTGTGATTTCATGTCATTATTTCTGTCCCACTCTTATGGACTCATGTAAATGAAATCAAATATCGTTTTTCGTACGTGCATTTACACTGTTTTGCATATTCCAACTAAGTATTTCCATATACTGTTTTAATATTTCTTAAGGTTATCTTGAGAAAGTACCAGTTTTTTTGTATCTTTTTATTCACCGTTATGCGGTTGTTTAAAGTATAACTGCTACATCATGATTAACTTTGCAGGAGGTTCGCAATGTTTATGTTTTCATTTTAGACTTAATCACGTTAAAATATATATAGATTCTTGGTGCTGACGATATCTTGCTCAAAGTGGCCATATTTTCACGGGTTTTTTTAGAAAAGCATTTTTTTATTGCGATTACTCTTTACCACAACCAAAATAAAGCAAATTAAACAGCCTTTCCTACCTACAATTTGTGCATGCGAAAAACCAGTATCATCGACATTAAACAATTTATAAGTAATTTACCTGTAATGGTGGAAAAAAAAACTTATTAGGGCTAAATTTATGTGGTTTACTTGTATAAGATAACCCTGAAGTTTTTTTCGCTGATGTCTATCTTTTATTCCCACCTACTTCTCTTCGTTAAAGCCGGGACCGTTATTTTTTATATACATCGGGTACATCTACGGCAAAAAATTAACGGGTAGTGTGGAAATATCATAAGGTAGTAGAAAAACAATAGTATACTCATAAAAGTTTTTTTTAGCACGTACTGGATTAAAGTAAAAAAAAAAAAAACAAATAATTTACAGCCCTAAAGTGTTTTTACTATGAAAGCAAACTACAAAAAAATGCCTGCAGGCAGGCGCCGATCATCACGCCATAGCTAGGGGTGCAAAAAAAATTTACTTGCTCACAAACACAATAGCCTAAGGTTTAAAAAAAATAGAAACTGCATTTTACATAAAAATATTTTTTATTACAAAAAAAACACTGTATGCTGTTTTCTAATTTTTTTTTGACTAAAAATACACAAATGTGGACCCTTTTTTAATACGGGTTTGAGACAATGCCCATTTCCCCACTTTGATCCACTACTGCCTGAAGGCTAAGAATAACATATGTCAATTTGCATATATGCACAAATTAAATCTTATGTTTTTGCTTTTATACAAAAAACATGTTTTGTTTTTAAGTGTTGTTATCAGTTTAACATCTCTCCATGCCCTATTAAAAAGCACTAATTTGTGCATTTGATAGAATCGGCAAAGCTGCAATAATTTTACATTTAAACAACAACATTAGTTACAAAATAATAACGCAGATAGTACCATCGCTTTTGTTAGTTATATACCAGGCCTGTACGCAGAAGGCCTCGTCGACCTTAGCGTCCCCCCATTCGCCTTTATTTGTAAATTATATGATTATACTTTATTTTAGAAAAATATATTTGTTTGATCGTTTCATTTATTCTTCTCTGTTAACCGAAATAGGTTTTACCACTTTTTTTTAGTTTTTGGTGTAAAAGGTCTCTCTTTTTAGATAAAAAAAAAGGTTTTAGGGCCCTTTTTTTTCGAATTGTGATTTCTGGCTACGTGTCTGTTACATACATAGAATTCTGTTACCGGTATATAAGCCATAAGAATCTTGCAACGATTGCGAGACTAGCATAAGCAAAAGTAATGTGCAAAGACTTTTTGTGAGTTATAACAGTATTTCTGTCATTAAATTTATTTAAAAATAACTTAAAAAAAACATTTTTGTAAAATCCTGGAAATGCAAAGCCGAAAAACTACTACAAAAAAAAAGCCATTGTGTTGCATATAAATAATCATGCCTTTTAACACATTTAAACATTTTTAAAAATAAAAAAATTCGAAATTTTACAAATTTAGCAAAAATGCTTGTTTTTGCAATATAATTAGTTTTCGCCTTATTAAAATATTTTTGATATGACGGCTATATTCGTTATCATTGCGTCAGCTAGCAAGCTCATATCGCCTTATTTATAGATTTTGCATCAGTGTTAACTTCCTTTTATACCTTAGTGTCCAATGGAGAAAACGAGTTAGGCGGCGTTAATTACAATGTAGAATACGACGTGTACCTTTTTAAAAAGTGTGATACGCTTTTTGCGTTTAATCTACCTTTTTTGTTTTTTTTTTTGGTTATGCCAAATTTATTGTGCATTTTCGCGCCTTGTAAACAAAATAACTTGCTATAAAAAAGAAAACCAACCCTCGCAATTTCTTCTTCCTTTATAGCAGTTGGTAAGGAAAGTAAAAATTGATATAGTTTCACTTGACAAAAATGTACCCGAAAAAAAGCACTTTTTGATATAAAGGCCTTGTTTTTTTGTAGCCATACCCAGGCTTATTTGTTTTTGCTAAGCTACATTGAATACCAATTTATCCCAAATTAAGGTTTTTTAAAATACCAACTGAAAAAAAAAATGACCTGAGTTTTACGTTCATCAAAGAACCATTTTTAGTAAATTATATTTAAGTGTCTTTAATATGCACATTTATAGCACTTTGCGTACGAAGAAACATATATGTTTAACAAAATGATTCTCGTTTTTTTTTATGTTTTTTTTGTAAAATCATTAAAGTTGCTGAAAAAAGGTACGGTATTTTGTTTTATTTTTTTGCATAAAAAAAACTTCTATGTAGAAAAAAAAGCTGTCTTTAAACAAATAAAAAATGAAATTGAAATGAAAAAAGGGATATTTTTTTAGATTTAAAAACAATAATTTTCAAAAATTAAGGTTCAGAAATATGTTATAAAAAAATAATTAAGCATAGACAAAGCATTCTTGCGTATTTTCTTACCCACTTTGTTGTTTGTCATACACGGTACAAGCCTTTTTACAGATTAAAACTCGTACCTCGTGTCTTTTTGCTTATATACCAAGCATGTTGCAGGCTTTTTTAAACCAATTTTGATATTGTTATTGTTTCTGGGTATATTTTGTTGCGAAGTACCCGCACTCTTTTACAATCAATTGTGAAAGGAGAAAACTTACCACTAATTATTAGAAAGAAAAATTCGTGTAAAGAAGAAAAGTAAAACGACTTTAATGAGCCATCCATGTAGTACTTGCACTAATGTTATGCCTTTTTAAAATGTATATTCTTGTGCTATTAGTAGCGCACAAAAACAAAAAATAACAGAAATACTTTTAAATAGTCGAATTGTGTATTGCCTATAAAATTCAGAACTTTTTTTTCTGCTGCAAAGCATTGTAAAGAACAAAAAGTATGCCGTTTTACATTTAAAAAATGCAGTTTATACACTCTATGTGGCTTTTCCTACCTTACATGAATTTTTGCAATTTAGACGTTTTTATGTACTACAAAAAAAAGTTAAAACTCGTTTTAAAGCGTCAAAACACCTTAAGAATTCTACTTTTATGTGCAACTTAATTTTGCGCTGCCTATGTTATAATCGATTAGCATGAACACTTGCAGAGGTAAAATTTTGTTACATTTAGCTGCAGAATGAGGTAAATTTTTGTTGCAAATATGGTATTTTTGTAATGTTTACAAAAATTGGTATTATATAGTCTACAACCTACCCGTATGGAAGACGCGAATATTAAATGAACGATTTAAAAGGCAAAAATCTCTTTTTTATAATAAAAAAAAAGTACCATATCAGTTAATTTCTACACTTTGTAGACAAAATCTTTGACTATTTTTTTTTTCTGTAAAAAACAATTAATATCTGGAATAAAAGCATTGTATAAAATAAAAAATGTATTAAATTATACATTGTTTAGATTTTATACTGCAGCAAAAGGTACTATGCAAGCAAAAATTTACTTTTATCTATATCTATTTTATCTTGTCTTTAGATATCAAGCGTTTATAGGCTTGATATGCTTTCTTCGTATAATGAATGTTAGAATATTTATGTGCTTTTAGCGTTTTTTTTTGTATATGGAAATGTTCGTGGTTAACTTTACAACAATAAATTGACTAGGTTACGAGTATTGCGAACTTTTTATACCCATAAAAAAGTTAACACCTTTCTTTCATGCTTTGTGTCGTTTGTTTATTGTTTAAAACTAACATGTATAATACTATTGCTAAAGAACGCTAAAAAAAAATTAAAAAAATTTTTTTTATTCGCTTATTGTAATTTTAAAAAATAAAAAAATATTTAAAAATAAGCATATCTAGATGCAACATATAGAATTCCCTTAGTAATTGTTTTTTTAAGTGAGCCTGCAGTTTTACATTTTAGTTTTTATACATTCTGCATATATTTCGCTTTGTTTTTGTTTTGTTTAGCTTTTAACCTATTTAAAAAATATTTAAATATGTAAGATAAAAAACTACACAAATTATTTCTGATCGTATTTGTTGTATCGTTTTATTTTCGATGTTAGTGTATGACGTATATGCTGAGTTGTATGAATCAATACGGATTTCTAGCCATATTTAGTAACATGTACGTATCTAATAGCTTTTTGGCGCTTTTTTATAATGCAAAAACGTAGAATCTAATAGCAAATATCCTTACGATTTTACCTCATATATATACTTTATTAGTATTTTTTGCGTTGCGTCTTGACCTTTTTTTACATTTTTGCATTTTAAAATTATATTTAAGTTAAGAGAATACTATAGGAAAGAAAATTTGCAAACAAACATTACATTTTATAATTGACACAATCATGTGAACATTCTTACTTGCAGCTTCTGAGCAAGTAAAGTTATATGCTCTATCAAAATTTTAGTCGTTACGTAAAAACAATAGGAATACATTTTTTAAATGGAATTCATTATGTTTCATAGCATAAAAAAAATATCTTGTAAAAAAAAAAAATATCATGGTAAAAAATGTGAAGATAAATTTACAATACAATTACTAGAAATAAATATCCCAAATATCATAAATTAAAAATTTATAATGCCTCTTTTATACCGAATAAAACTTTTTTGATGAATTTGGGGGCAATTCACTAAAATAAATACGCATTTCCGTACTTATTTCATATCATATAAACAAGCTACAAGCAAAATCATATTTTAAAACGATCGCATAAAACGAAAAAAAAATTGTGAAAACTCGTAAGTGATTTTGCTCAAAGGTTACTTTTAAGGTTACATAAGACTTTTTGGATTAATCAACATTACAGAAAACATATAAGTTTAATGGAATGCGGGTGACAAAAGAGATTTTGTTCATGCTTTTTGCATAAAAAATATTTTTTCTAGTTTACATTCATTTTCCTTATAATGTTACTTGTAATTCATATAATATAAAACCAAATTATTAAACGCCAATATCTTGATTTTAGAGGCTTTCGTTCTATACAACAAAACAAAATATTTGCGAAGCACCAACTAAGCTACAGTAGTTTTGTATCTATTTATTTCTTGGGTCAGATTTTTGTTAAAAAAAAAAATGTAAATTATTTACTTTTGTCAAATAAGGGGTAGAAAATGTGTTTAGAAATATGTTCTAAAATTTTTTTGCGAAATATCATTGTAACTTTTCAAATGGAAAATATATTAATAAAAACATGTCTCAATTAATAAAAAGCACTACATGCCCTAAATAAAACCCAGAGCAAGACGTATATAAGAAAAAAATACGCAATACATAAAAAGCCAGATTTTTTGCAAATTATAAAACATAAAATACGTAGAAACAGTTACGGATACACAACGGCTATCCTTTGTACAAAATAGTATAGTTCCGGTCTATATAAATAAATGCAGAAAATACACTAAATAATAATGAAATTAACACAAAAGTGCATTGCATAAAGGGCTACATAAAAAAGTCTGTTGCATAAATATTTGACAAATGTGTAATAATTTTTTTACAAATAAAACTGTATAAACAAAAAGTCTCACACTTTTAAACTTTTTTCCTATTTTATTATTTGCATACTATATTGCATCTACGTACTGTCGTGTATAAAGGCTTTTGTGTTTAAACATTGTATTGTTCAATGCTTTTCTATTAGTTTACAATGTAAATTAAGCAATGGTATTACAAAAAATAAAAAACACAAAATACAAACATATCATGTTCATAGACTAACAAAATATATGTTTGTAAGTTTTTGCGCGTGCCAAAGAACACCCTGCATAACAATGCGTAATATTTTTTATATTCGAGTGGTTGTTTCTTTGTTTTTTTGAAATTTTTTATGCTCAATTTTTTTTTTCTAAAATACTGCAGATATGTCGAAATTTGCAAGTCTTAAGTTTGACTGTAAAACGTATCGTTGATATAGAAAGTTACATTTAACAACAAAAAAAAAGATAATTTTACTTAACGAAAATAATTGTAAAAGCGAACTCGTCATGATGAGTGCAAATTGGTATTGACCTCAGGCTTTTTGTTGCACTGCTGTAATCTAGATAAAGTATTGACAAATAAACGAACTAATATAAAAACAATATAGTTAGAAAAAACATAGTAAAAAAGCAGAATTAATAATTAGTGCCCAAAAAAATCGCGAATTTAGCTAGAATATTGTTTATCCTAACATATTTCCTTAAAATATAAAAAAACATGAAAGAACTACGTCGGTTTTTTTAAAGACATTTTATGTTTTATTTTGTACGAACATGTAAATTAATCACAAAAAAAGTAGATATTAATGTGAATTTTTATACAGGATCATAGATTTGAAACATAAAAATGTTGTTTGTTATTAAAAAATATGTTGCTTAACTACAAACATTGCATAAAATAAAATGCAATCTTGTGTTCTGAGCTTTAATATTAAACCACTAAAGTCTGGAAGTTCAGTGCATAATTTTTATTGCTGTTTACTTTTTCATAACATGCAGGAAATGCAATTAAATATACTTCACGTGTATATCTACAAAAAGTAAATGCAATGCCAACATATATAAGTTATTATTTAAGTATAAAAACCACACACCACAAATCTGTTTTTTGTTTTTTTTTTTTAATTTGTAACTTCCAAGTTTTTTTATCTAGTATAAAATTGCCAATAATTTTTTTATTACTTAAGCACGGTCAGTATTACAGAAAATCTCTCTGTTGCTATATTTTTGTGATTAAAAGATCTTAATAAATATAACTATTATCTTTTTTTGTTGATTTTAGAAATCTAACATTTGCGATTGATACAAAAATTACAAGCGTCTGTAAATTGACATTACAATCTTGCAGATGTATTTGTCGCGTTTGTGTAAATCAAAGAGTTATGATTATGTAAAAGCTTACTTATGCACCCAATTCACATACCATAAAAATAGTTCGAAAACTATATAAAAAAAGTAACTATGCTGGTTATGGTTTTTTTTTTTTTTAAAAAAAGCGCAATTCATTTGCGTTGACATTTATACACAAAAACTACCCGCATTGCGGTTATACTCGCCTTTACAGGGGTATGAGTATTTACGAGTAACTTTGCAATGTAGAAAAGTATCCGTTGACTTTTAAAGACACTTACACATTTTATTCAAAAAAATTGGAAACAAAAAAACTTTAAAAAATATGCACCCGCGTCATCAATTTTTTATCGTCTCTGACCATAAGTCCTAATAACACATTTTTTTTTACTTTTTATATGTTTTCAATCTTGTTATAATGATTTTGGTTATAAGCCAAGATATAATATTCTTAAGCATTTCGGCAATTTGGCAAAATCAAAGATACTCGACCATAAAAAGTTATATTCGAATTAAAATGAAAAATTGTTATTTTTTGTTAAAAAAAAACATTAAGTAATGTAATAAAAATATCTTGATCACTTTAACCTCGTAATTTCTTAAAAATATAATTGTTAAATACTATCATGTAGATATCAATGCTTTTTATTGCTGTTAGATACTTTTTGTGCAAAGAGACATTTTTTCGTGTCTAATGTAGGTTTTTTTAGATAAAAAAACATATAATAATTTGCCATAGGTTTTGTAAACCTAAAAAAAATGAATCATCATTCTTATTTAACATAATACTTTGTATAAAACTGCGATGCTCTTGATTTTCGTTCTCTACAAAGAAAAAAATCTAATAGATTGAAACAGCGTGAGCTTCAAACACAATAAAAAAATAATAACCGTTAGTTCTTTCATTGACATGTATTTTTAAATTAACAGAAATAGCATACGCATTTTTTTGACTTAATGATAGTAGAAATACTTGCGTAATATAAAAATTCGCTATTTTTTAGTTTGTATTATTTTTTCGTAGATGTCAGCGCCAGTTCTATATAGTTTTGTTTTTGCATATTACCAACAAAATCATTGGGCAATAATAATTAATCTACTGTAAGTTTTATTTTAATGCCAACGGCTGAGTTGCGAGCACTGTTTTTCGCACATTTAAAACGCGCTATACACAAAAAAAAGAGCTACGAATACGCATCTTTGCATACATTTTCATTTTTGTAGGTATTGGTACGTTCTTTCATGATGCTGTACTTACATAAAAGTGTTTGCTTTAATCCTACTAACGAATTTTTTGTAAAATAATTTTAATAAAAATGGACACTATCGTGACAATATCTTATTTATATTTTTACAATTCAATTAATATTTGCATAATGCAATAAGTATTTAGAAAAAAAGATAAGTGAGATTTTTTACGCAAAAAAAACGAAAATTTATATAAATGAAACAGCGAAGTCTAAAAAAATGAGCCCAAGAATTTATATTACTTCCACATATTTTTCATATTCAACTATGTCTTGCACCTTAAATAAAAAATTGTGACAGACATATGCGTAATATTTAGTAAATAGATTTTTTTTTATGAGTTTTCGTGAGATCTTAATATTACATATTTTAGAATATCTTATCACAAAAGATAAACTTCCTGTACTGAATTTTTTTTGGATTACATAATTAGTTGAAGCGCTAAAATATAACTAAAAGTTCCAGTTATCCTAATATGTCTTTTACGAAAAATAAACTAAATTGTAAGCTTTTGCATAAAAGACTTGATAAACAAACACTGAAAGCATGAGCCAATGAGACATTCACTTTAAGGCGCAGTATGACAAGTTTTTTGAGACACCTTTTTGCCTCAAAATAAAAAGCAATTCAATTTTACGAATAAAGCTGATGTTTAAAACGACATATAAGATTGTAAATGCAAAAAAAATGCGTTTATTTATTTTTTGTTGTAGTATGTGCATAATTGGTTTAAATCTTCTCAACAAAGCTACGCGCTGTTTTTTTTGTTACTCTTATAATAGTTAGTAACCCAAAAAAAAGTATATACTTTAATAATGAATAAACAAAAAACAGTTAACGTTTTTAAAGGGAGTATTCTTTTATACTGATCGTAGTACCTTTTTTGCGTAATATAACTAAGTATTTGTAAAAACGCAGATGAAAAAAAAGAAAATAAAAAATTAATAAAATAACAGCATGGATTAGCTTTTTTTGTTGTCAATTATTGCAATAAACTACGTTAAAGATTTTTAAGGCAGATACATCGTAAACATAAACAAAAAATATTTTTAAGTACAGGCAGTGCTCACTTTCTCATAACCTTTTTATTTTCTGCCAGGTTAACATATGAAGATTAAATAACAACTACAGCAACGTATTAGTGCTTTCTTTTTGTAGGGTTTCCTGTAAAAGATATGAAACCGTCTATGATATTCTGAATAATTCTCAGTCCAATAACACCTTTTACTATAAGCCGTGAAATAAAAAATAACCGTTTGCGTAGTACGTGTCTATAGAAGCTTGCTTAAAAATGATTAAAGTTACCTTGCGGTGACTTGCCAAAAATACTTTATTTTTTTTGTTTTCTAGTTTTACTTTTCAAAGTAGGATTTGCTCTGAAAGGGTTTTTACTCATCTTTATTTGGGGCTGTTGCAAATAAAAAATTACTACGTAAAATCATTTTTTTTTATAGTTAAGTTTTAACGGCACATAGAATATAATTTTTGCTGATATTGTGTTAGAGCTATGTTTTCAAAAACGAAAAGTACACAAAAATGTACATAATTCGTCTAATTTATAATGTAAAATTATATTTTGATTTTTTGCAAGTGTACTGCATACAAGTGTCTACGCTTACCATGTATTACTTACACTAGTTTTGCGGGTTTTGAATACAATTTTTAAGAAAATATACGCTAAAAAAATAGAATTTTTTTTTATGATTCGATATTTTCAATTTTACAGTAAATTGTTTTTGCGTAACACATGTTAAAGGAAAATTTTATTTACTGCCTACCAGTAGCAGACTATGGACGGGGGAAGGTAATTTGCCGGAGGCCTCTCTAAAAGAGGTCTTTTTATAGGTTGTTTGTGTTAAATATATTATCATACTAAAAAAAGTCATTTTTTGTATATTAAAGTTTTTTTTTGAATTTTTTAACATGTAGGTTGTAGTTATAAAGTGGTTTTATCTCGTTACGATATTTTTTTAGTATTTCGCATCATTGAAATTCGTTTTGTGTCCGCCACTACTGCCAACCTCCACATTTTTTTTTGAAATATACAAGAAGAAACCAAAAAATAAAATGTCTGCATGCCCCCGATACTCTTAATCTGTCTCTGATTGTTTGCATACTGATTTTGCACGAAGACAATTAGAACACAAACAAGTAACAATTAGTGTAATATATTATAACAATTAACATTTGACATCCTTATACAGTATTTCCATTGTTAAAAATTTTTTTATCGACATTAAGTATATATAAAAAAGTTGTTGTATGATATAGTAAAAAACTGTTGGATTATATAAAATGACAAAATGTGCCGGTCACCTATCTCCCGTTCACCTATCCAGTAACTTACTAACATTTATTAATTTAATAAGCATGTCGCATCACAATAACTTCGTGTTTATGTATGCGCATATTATTGCTACTTTAAACTTTACATTTATTGCGCAATATAAAATACAACTACATTTATGTATAATAAGATTGTTTTGTTTTTAGTTGTTGTGTCCAAAAAAAAACAATCAGACTGTTTAAAAGACTTAAACACAATGTTATTTACTATTACAACTGCAAGGTTTGCTGCGCGTGCCACATTTTTCCCCCCAGGCTTTAACAGAAAAAAAATTCTTTCGAACATATTTGTATTTCAAAAATTGTTATATTTTTTCGGTTATTACTTAAATACATATATTAGAGGAAAATATTCAAAAATGTTTATCGGAATGTTTCAGATATAACTGGGATAAATAAAAAGTCATTTTAAATGTAGGGCATTATTTTAACATAGAATCACGATTTTTCAACAATAGAAACAGACAAACATTCAAAGATGTTTATAATTTTTTTTTTGTTTATATAACCTTAAAAATGATAAGATTGCAAAAGTAAGTAAATATATTTTTTGGCGGATTAAACTATGAAAACAAATCTTAAGATCTATGTATATATTATCGTATAATCATCTGTGTTTGTGTATAAACTAAAGCCTATTTTTGTTATATATTGTAACATTTTAATAGATATTGTAATATATTATTTTCAACAAAATTTTTTACAAACCAATACCATAAGCTTTCCATTGGTTATCTAAAAGTTAACATGTGCAAGTTTAATACAATCAAATTCAAAATTGTATACAACTGAAACATGATTTGTTCTTGATATATTTACTATTTAAAAAAGTTACAAAAAAATTATAAAACACGAAACTTTTTCCGTAATATAAAAAGAATTTAGAAAAACAAGCTCTGTAAATCTTTTTCCAATAACAACAAAACTTTCAATATGAGTTCTTAAACTTTTAATACCCCTATAACAATAAAGTGTCTTTAAAGAAACAAAGACGAAAAAAAATTAAAAATTCACAGTAACAATTAACATGCATATATGCAATTTAAATATATGTTCGGGTTCACATTGCGGATTAAAAAAAAGTGATAATTTTATTTTTTTATATAATACCAAATAGAGGTTTCCCGGTAAAATGCGTGCCAACAGTAGGCAGTATTTATAAAAGTTTGCAGACAACGTTTTTTTGTAAGAGCTATAGGGTACGAATTATATTTTATCCATGGTGTTAGTCAAAATAAACTATGGTAAAAAGGTAAAATCCACCATAGGTAAAAGTTAATACACCTTTATATTCGATGCAAAAACCAGGGGTCAAAATAAATATATTATAGTTTTATCTACTGTAAACTATTCCTTCTTTTTTTTTGAACCATATTAAGGAATTAATTCACAATGATATGGCTTGTGAAAGTACAAAAACGAATTTATATTTCTATTTATTCTTACTTTTTAGGGACTTGGAACATTATCTTTTATAGTATAAAGAGATTACAGCGATATAAACATGTTTTCCTAACAAACTTACAAGCAACAACAGGTACTTATGAAAAAAAGATACTTTTTTTTTGTGTGGATTTAAAGCTTCGCATAGCTTAGAAACACATTAAAATATGTTTATTGCATATTTGTAAGTTTTTATATGTTTACAACACGAAAAAAACACTTTTTGAGATATTGCTAAAAAGTTCGAAAAAACTAAGATATATATATGATATGCGATACACAAGATTTTAGCAATTTTTTTTTGCTTTGCAAAAAATAAACAAAGTCCTACATAGACTTACTCGTAACGCAAAGTATTGAACATATACGTACAATTATTTTCCCTATTAGAGACTTTGCGTGCTATAATTGGAACTTTTTTGACAATCAAGGCACCTTTTAAAAGTAAAAATAAAATATTTAAATAGAAAAACGTTTAAGTTGAAAAACTCTGTTTTTGCAGTACCTACGATGTAGAATCTGAATATAGATATAGCCATCATATGACGCAAGCCATGATTCTCATCTTTTTAGTCTAAGTGATATCAAAAATTATGTTGATATAAGAATTCCAGTTGGCTATCATATTTTTTGAGACAGTGCTTTGATGACATGCATATACATATAGCAATGATTAAATCACCTAAGCACCTGAGGATAAAAATTTACAATACCCATATCGCAAGCTTTTTAAAAAAAGTCCTTTTTGGTGCTAAAAAAGAATGTCACATAAATTTCAAGACAATTACAAAAACGAATAACTACTATTCAAGAGAAAGTTTGTTGTTTATATGACGAGTAAAAGTTTTAGTATTACATAAAATAACGAACAAAAAGGAGACCAAACTTAGTTACTAGTATGTATATTGATTTTGACATGTAAAATGCAAGATACCTGGTATTTTACCTTTGCTTTTTTTTGTTTCGCTTTTTTAATCTTTTATTATACTATAATTTTTTTCCGATCTATTATTCAACTCCTTTTTTCCTTTATGGTTTGTCTGAACATTTGCTTTTTTTTTTTTTGCAGCCACTGCACCTTCTCTCCATTGACTGTGTGCTTTTTCTAATATTCAATTACACATCCTGTACATACTCTCTGCTTTTGTTTTTCAAATTTAATTCCCTTGATTCGCATGTCAGTGTAAAAAGTACTGGCAGCTTCCGATGGGCTACTCTTTGCTTATAAAACACTCTTCTTGCGGAAGTGTTTAGTATTTACATCTATAGCATCCTTCCCTTGTCTTCTGTAACACAACGTTCGGACTCCTATATTCTTTAGTTAGTAAATATACTTCACAAAGCATTTTTCACAAGACTTTAGAATTTTATCCTTGCGAGAAATGGTATCGCATATCCCCATATTTTCATTCGATATTCTTTTTTTTTTTACTTTTTTTTATTCATCTTTGTTTCTCGTTTCTACGAGTGATTTAACAAGCGTATAAACGTATTTTTTTGTTTTAAAAAAGTGATAAAATAGTCGCATGTGATATTGCTTTTTCCATGCTAAACTATAAAAACGAAAAATATACCCATTGATGCAGCCCGTATTTAAGACGGTGCCCATTAAAGCATGGAGCACCAGTCTTTTTCCGTAATGGCTATAGGGCCCTAAAGTTCATTTAAATACGACTTTTTGTACAAAAAAAAATATAGAGAACTAGTTTATGCAAGTACAAAAAAAAGGTATTTTTGTAACTGAAAAATATTAATTAAAAAGCAGATAATTTTTTTTTAAGTTTTTTTTTTTTACCAAAATACATCGTCGTATTTAATAAATATGCAAGATTTTTTTATGAAGTGTTTTTTTTTCTATTTTTTCAGTGTTAAAAAAACTTATATTTTAAAAACTCTATGTAAAATATAGAAATTAAAAGAACTTCACCACTATTCAGTTTGTACTTAAGTCTTTATATACATTTTTTTTTCATCCGCAATTAAAACAAAATAAAAATTCAAACAAATAAATAAAAACCGTTTACTGTTTTTAAAAAAACTGTATGATTATACTTTTGTTCTTTTTTATAACGTTATAATTTAAGAATCTATATTCTAATGTTTAGATTTAGTTAACGAAACGTAGTAATGTGTTTTTGTACAATAAATACTTACTTAAATTATAAATTCTGTGTTGGTTCCTTTCGCAATTAGCAAACTTAAACAAAAAAAAGTAAGAGTGTGTTTGCGTTTAGTAAACTGCGACAGTAGCGCGTAAATGTAAGTACTGTTTTTATACAATGTTTTGCATTGTGCTTTTAGAAAGGTATAATTACTTCAAATAAAAGTGAAAAATTTATAAAAACACATGTAATTTGTAATTTTGTCTAGGTTTTTCTTGTTTTTTGATAGTACACTATGATACTTTGTAACCACGAATACAATGCATTTTTATTTTGCAGTAGAAAGTGCGTAAAAGTTTTTGCGCTGCTTACTGTGGGGGTAGTTTTATATTTAATTAGTAAACTTTGTCTTAAATTTTCTTTTTCTATTTTAGTATAGGTTTTGTATGTCTCAAAAACGTAACTGCAATTGTAGCGGTAAGGCGGTGTAACAAATTTCAGGGCCGGGCACTCTTTCGTTTGAGGAGGCCACTTTTTTTCTTTAAATTATTTTTTTATAAAATATGTGCTTTGTCAAAGGCTTTTTTTTAAATGTTTTTTTTTTTTTAATACAGATCATATGTTGAGCAATTTTTTTAATAGCAGAAAAAAGAATAAAATGTATAGAAATCATACTAACATTCTTTTTTTGGGGTATGTTTTGCATTGGTCTATGCAAATTTGATTCTAGCATTTAAATATGATAAAAAATTTGCAAATATTTAACACTATTTTTTTTTGCGTTTTTGGTATGCAAAAAAAAAGTTTTTTTTTTACTTTACGTTTTTTATTTGCTAGGTTTTACACTTTTTTTGTTTTTGAACTTTAGATGCATATTTGCTTATATTAATTGATATTATTACAATAATCTTAAATAAGACTGAAAATATATAATATGCTGATACGACCTAATGTAATATATTAACTACGATTTCCATACCAAAGGTTTTTTTTTTTACGCAGAAATAACAAGTTTAAATTTTTATTAATACTTTTTACCGCGTCAGTGGGTGAGTACGTATGGGCTTGTGGGTATTGCGGTCAAAACAGTACACAAATACTGTTTTATGTGCATTTATATTAAGAGAAAAACATTTTTTACATCTATTTTATATATTATTGTTTATTTAGTAGTTGCCTCTGCAAAAGTATCTGCATTTTATTTTTTATTTTGTAATTTATAACGATAAAATACAACGCACACGCATTAACCCGCACGCACGTATTTTTTACAAAGTGTAAATAAACAATTCATTCTCTACCAGACCCACTAAAAACCTTTTTTTTTTTTTTTTGCATTTGAGAAAGTCCGATAATACAGTGTAAATAAAAAATTCATTCTCTACCAGACCCCCTAAAAACCTTTTTTTTTTTTGCATTTGAGAAAGTCCGATAATACAGGGTAATACAAAAATTTGTTTGTTTTGTTGTCATTGTTATTATTTATGAAAATTGTTGTTTTTTGTACACAACCAATTATTTCTATAAAATATTGTTTAAGTCGCGATCATTTGTACAAACCATAATACCTTATAAATGCTCATATAGGTGCCGCCTTTACAAGTGCGTTTTTTTACATAAAAAATAGAAATCAAAGTGATCTATGTTTTCATGCAAGTAAAAATATAATAACTGAAAACTTTATAGTTAATATCTTAGCTTAAACGCAGGTCGACTTTTTTCCTGTAACAAAAATGTTTTTAAAACAGCGATATTGCTAATAAAGAGTGTACTTTTGCAAAAGAAAAAAGATTTGCCTTTGTATTTTTATGTGTTTTTTATGCCAAATTAAAGTGATAAATACTAGATTATGTTATATACATATACTAGTGACGTACCCAGGGGGGTAGGGGGGGTGTACCCCCCCCCCCCTAGGGGAAATTTTCCACACTTATATTTACGGGAGGAAGGGCCTTTTTTTGTGCAGAGAGTTTTTTCATTACAAGAATCCAAATAAGAATTTTATACTGATATGTTTTCAAAAAAAAATTATAAACTTTAAAACATTAAAAAAAAAAAGGTTTTTAAACCCAACTTTTTCAAATAACACTAGACCACTCCCCGGCTCAAAAATTCCTGGGAATACCACTGACAAATACTGTTGCCTAGTATATTGTTTGCGTAAACCTTCTAGTCCCTTGTGTGCAATTACATAATCATTGTATTTTTGTCGGATAAAAAATTACAGCTAATTATTTTGAAACCTGAGTAAAGTGCAAACACCCGTACAGTATTGTAAAACTATCAAGTATGTAGTTTTCGGAAAATATCATATTAATTACTCATGATGCAAATCCAAATGTAAGAAAATTAAAATATTTCTGACTATCATAAAAAAATATGCAGAAGCTATATAAAAGATGCACATATTGAAATTAAAATATTTTCAACTATATACGTCTGTACAAATATCAATATTTATATTCTGGCACCCCTAAACTAAGGGCCCGGGCACATGCCCCCCAGTATCCGTTTTTCTCTGTGTGGGTATGCTTCTGATGTAGCGTTCCACAAATATTTTTATAAAAACGGAAATAAAACCAAAATGTACAAATTTCTACCAGGTTTAAAAGATATCTTAAAATTAATTTTTTAAAATTTTTTTTAAATATAGTTTTTGTAGTGTTCGTTGTCTACCTATTCTTTGCATTCTTTTTATACCTTATTATGATTTGAATGTTTGTAAAAGGTAAAAACTATATTAAATATACGCCAAAAACACTTTTTTTTTCGCAAGATTTAAGATTTTACTGTAAATTTTGAAAGTAGTAGTAACACAAAACCAAGACCTTTTTGAATACTGCCTTCCACAAAAAAAAAATAAAAAGAGGGAGCAGAATAAAAGCCCACAGGCCGCCTAAATGTGCATCCGCATTTGCATGAGTAGGGTTTTACCTTATGGTATAAGTTTTTACACAGAAAAATGGCATCTGTACCTATGGTTAAAATTTTAACCATGAAGTAAAATTTATGCAGTACAACCCTCATACAATTTATACATGGTTGTTTTTAATACGTGACATTCAACTATAAAAAAAATCTTAAACTATTTTTACTTTTAATTTTGAATTAAGGCTTTTAAAATATAATTAGCTTTTGGTCAAAAAAAAACCTTTTTTTTTTGTGTTCAAATTTTACTATACGG
>JAQFYM010002635.1:0-22495 GCA_034694785.1 Agrenia bidenticulata
CACTAAAATGCATTAAAGAAAGCAACAATACAATTAGAAAATTATGTGTATATTTTTTGTAATAAAATACAAAAATAAAAAATGAACAGAATAAAATAAAATACACGTATAAGATTTAAAAAAAAAACAAAATGCGTTTAAAAGCAAGTTGATTTGAGTAAAGCCTAAATTACATTTTGTCTTGATTTACACATAAAAAAAGCATTTTTATTCTTTTAATAACATATTTTATATTTTGCGTATACATACTTTTTGTAAAGTTCTCAAGATATCAAAAAAATGGCAGTATATCGTTACAATTAAATGTCTTATTTTAACGCTAAGTAAGCTTTTTACTTACAAAAAATTTTCATGTTAAATTTTTTTGTTATCATAAAAAAGCGCATTGATTTATTATTTTGTTTTTTTACTACTAAATACAATCTTCTGCAACAACTGTGAACAAACAAAAAGGTACAATTTTATATAAAAACTGTATATTACAATGGTCGAATCTTTTTTGCATGCAAAAGAAATTTCTATTGCGTAAAATTATAAACAGACCCTATAAAAGAATCTGTGTTGTACACTTTTTTTACATCAAAGATGTAAGAAAGATAAGAGATAACCATTTTTTTATAATTTTTGTAGTAATAAAATAACGTCTCGCATATTTGACCGATGTTGTTTGACCGAAAACTCATTTCACCAAAAACTCATTTCACCGAAAGCTCATTTTACCGAAAACTCATTTCACCGAAAAACTTCTTTCACCAAAATAAAGATTAGACCCAAATAACAAGGTAAATAAATAAATACAACTAGGCAAAGATTTTAAACATCATTTAAGTTAGACATTTTTAGTAATTCGTAATTTAATATGACAAAATTCACATTAGAGTAATAAATTTTTTCAAAGTAAAAAGAAGCTAATAAAAAATGATTAACATTTTTTATTGCTTTTAAAATGTGATATACCGCAAAATATATACTATGAAGCACTTGAATTATCAAAAAGTTATAAATTCTGTAAATTGGTAGAAATATCAACCAAGTTTAGTAAACTACAATATTTGCTATTTTTTGTAAATTATGACCAGAAAAGAATATAATTTATACTTAAAAGCCGATTAAAAAGTCTCGGTAAAATATATTGCATATAATAAATTAGAAACTGTACAATTTATGCATGATATTTTTTTTGTAAATACTCTATTTTATTACTTATATTTATGTTGCATAATATAATCCTTATATTAGAACGCATTTTCATTAAGTTTATTTACCGTGTAGTAAAAGCATAACTTATTGATGCAAAATGACACCTTTTACTTTGAGACTATGCCTTTTTTGCAATTGTTGTATTTTTGGTAGATTTAGTTTCGGTGAAATGGTTTAGGTGATTGAGTTTTTAGTGATATATTGTTTCGGTGAAATGAGTTTTCGGTGAAATAGTTTTCGGTGAAAACAATTTCGGTGAAATGATGCGCCACCATAAAATAAATAAACAACCTATCGACGAAAAAATAATAAATCTTCATCTACTGTATACTTGGCACAGAAATTTGCAAAAGTAGCATACATTAGTTTTAACCAATATAAATGTTTAATTTTTCGCTTGAAAAAGCATTTTAATTTCAGGTTAAATTTATAAAAATTGTATTATAAAAAAAATCTTATGTAGGACAAGGTACGATCTCATAACATTTCTATATGTTTTTCTACAGCGCACTTTACGATATAAAATACTTTTTTAAATAATTTTGATACATTCATTTATATCTTTAGTTCGTCATTAAACTAGTGAAATAACCTTTAATTTACAATAAATAAGGTATTAAAAACATAGCAAAAAGATTAAAACAGAATCGTGTATTTTAACTTTCCAGATATTTGTTATAACGTTTCTAAAGTTTTCCTTTATCGAAATTTTAAATATACAACTCATACACATGCATATAAAAAAAAACGCATTTGTTACTCAAAATTATAGAAAAACTAATGTACTAAAAGACATATGTATAAACTATTTTATACAATGTATTTTTTAAATTTTTATTTTAAGTAGTCTCTGTCTTTTTCTGTATGTTTGTCATTAAAAGAATCTATAACAAAGGCTACAGTTGCAGTATATCTTTTACTGCACATTTTTAATGGGTGTTGTCACAGTTCTCAGGCATAAAAACACGATTTCTAAAGTTATTAATTTGGAACAAACCGATCTAGTTTTTTACATTTTTGACATTAAAAATGGCACAGTATCAGATTTTAATAGCATTTTGTGTGTGAAAAAGCAGTTTTTTTTGCCAAAATTATCGATATATCGTATAATTATGTAATTTTTTCTTTCTAAACATACGTAAATATCAGCAGAATTACATTCAATTATTTTCTTTTATAACCTGGGTTTCACCCAGATTCTTTTATATACAGGTTTTAGTATTTTGTTGTTTTTCTTTATTATTTAGTTTTTAATTTTTATCGTTCATAGTCAGAAGAAATCAGCGGTTTTTTCTGTTTTATTGTTTACAAAATATGGATTATACTGTTACAACACATTCATATTATCCTGTTTTGTAATTTTGCGTTGCATATATTTAGCTCAAAACTCTTTATTCAGATAATATTTCCTTTTTAAGAAATTGGTTATCTGTCATTTTTGCATAAATTTTTGTCAATATTACAAATTGTTTTACACTTTTCGCAAATGGTTGGTTTAATACGAGGTCTGCAAGTGTCGGACCCTAACCCGCAATCCCAACCCGTGGCATATGCAAATTCTCTTTACCCGACATGTCAAACAATCATTCCACCTTGTCAACCCGTCAACACCAGGCACGTGACTAAAACGTAAACGCGCGGAAATAGGCCTAAAATGACTTTTTCCACAAAAAAAAAGCATAATAAAAAAAAACGAGTTTGCATTAACAAATATACAATTATAAAGTTATTTCCAAAGTAATTTTGTTTTTTTCCTTTGAGGTCTCTACGAGCAAAATACGCGAGGGGGTATTTTCGGTGGGGTTCGCATAAAAAAGGGAACTTCTTTTGGCCAATTTAACGAAACAAAAATATATAAATAAAAAATATAATATTACAACATACGTATAACTGGCAGACTTGCACGTTTTATTACTATTCCTACTTGCTAATACAACAAACCAGTTATATTTTAGAACACAATTAGCCCCCTTTCGTCAGTAACCATCATTTTTGCTACACCGGGATAAGGTTGCAATAAGCATAAAGAATTACTTATACACTAAGTGTATTTCGTTATACTAGAATTTAAATTCGGTTAGTAAATTGATATTTGTAAATTATGCACTGATGATAGGTTAAGTGGAAAATATTTGCATTTTTGTTTGAACACATTTAAGCTAACAAGAATAAAATTGCTATTTTTAATTAAAAACACAATACGCCAGATTGAAAGTTATAATGTTATCAGTTTATACCAGACTTAGAATATGAACCTAAAATTGCTTAAAAAAACGGCACAGTTTAAAAAAAAACCGACAAGTTACGCGAAAATGTAGATGTTGCGTACTTAAACGATTTTTATGTACAAAAAGCAATATAAATAAGAGTAAGGTTGTGTACGCCTTTATCTAAAAGCTTCCGGAACAAATACATCTTTTTTTTAAACACTTAAATGTTATGAAGATAAGTGCAGTGGCATAGCGTAGGAAGTTATAGAGGGGGGGCTGCTAATTTTTTTTGTACAAAAGATAATTGTGAAATTTTTTGCAGTAAAAAAAGTATTTTTTTTTGATAAAATTTACTTATTTGGATATTTTAATATAAATCCTTTTAAAGCATTTTTTTCAGCAAAACTAATTTTGCATTCTACAAAAAAAAAAGTTATTTTGTCATTTTTTTGTAAGTTTTCGAATCTATCGTATAAGCCCAAACTACAATTTTTATATAGAAAAATATGATTTTAAAAAATTAATGGTTTTTTACATTACGATCATAGCATTAGTACGATTTTATAAAAAAAAAATTACGAGTCACATTTTTGTGCGCAAAAACTACGATAAAAGAGTAGATATGTTTTAAAGTATCGTGGCAGGCCAAAAAACACATTGGTTAGCATTTTAAACAGTTTAATTTATTTGTCTTTCTGTTATGAATTAGTCGCAAAAATTGCGATTTAAATCAAAGAATCGCGCGATGCGTGTCATTGGAGATCGAAAATATCTTAACGATTTATACAAAAACCTATAAGGGCAATATATTATTTTATAGAAATATATTTTACAACATGAATATATATTTTTTTAGTAAAATAAATGCAACTATATCAACTCCAATAAGTGTGCTTTTTTGGAAATATTTTTAAAATCACACGTATTCAGATACCCATAGTTTATGCATGATTCTTCTTTTAGGTAGTTTTGTGTTATTTTATAAAAGTAGATTGTTCGTGGAGTGCCTCTGCCCGCGCTGCAACTAAAGTACGATAATTTACAAAAAAAATAAAAAAAAAATAAGATTAATTTTACAAAATGTATATAGATAAGTTTGTATTTTTTGGTCACCATTTTTGCATTTTTAATTTCTTTTATGCATACTGTTTTTTTTTTCTTTGGCAAAAAAACATTTTAAAAGCTATAGATAGAACTTATAATATGCTTATTTTTGCGTTTTTGTTTTCAAACAACATGGAATGGCTTAGACAGTAATTGCAACTGTTTTAGATGCAAATTTTTTACATTGATAAGATTAGTGTTATTGACGTGCAATGCTTGCTTCAAACTTGTACATTAAACACATCAAAAGAAACATTTTGCTTATAAAAGAAAAACTACAATTACGCATAAAAACATGAATTTTATAGAAGTTAGTTTTTAACTACAAATCATGAAACTTTTTTATTTTATGTATGTATTGCACTTTTTTTTTTTTTTTTGTATAGCATAGTTTTTAACCACGTTTTTTTGTTGTATATAATCACTGTTTTCTATAAATATAGTTGTTTAAGATTAAAAGTCTTGCAACATATACATATAGCTCAAAAAAACAACGACTTTCTTAGACGCAACAAAAAAACGAACTCTAAATTCAATTGTTGTACTTTTTGCAGCATAATTTTGTTTAAAAAATTTATTCCTTTCGGTTTTAACACAAAAAAAAATACATATAAAATAGAAAACGATATTGTTATCTTAACGTGCTATTCTTACTATGCCATTTTAAACGCTTTTTTTGTAAGCTAGTATATAACCGATTTTTTTATAAATAGTGCATTTTACATCTTATATTTACCTATCTTAAAAAATAAACAATCTTGACAAATTATTAGAAACAAATTACAAAATCGCGTGCATATTTATTATAAGTGATCGATCTCTTATAAAGCTTATTTATTTTGCATTATTATGGCTTGGATTTTTAATATATTTGTAAAATATAAATATGATTTATAGTGTCTTTACTATTTTTCTGCTACAATATAACAGACCCGTCTAACATATTTATATTTTTGACTGATAACGCATAAATTTAGTTCAGGTTGTTGTCCTTTTCGTAAACTATATGCTTTTAAAGCAAAATTTTTTGTTAGTTTAAAAATACATGATTTTAACTTTAAAGCCGTAATTTTACCCTTTTGGAAAAATATAAGTCGTGTCATACTTAATATGTGTTTTTTGGGTTGCTTTTTATATTTCAGGTTATATCGTTGCAGATTTTTTATTGAAAGCATTAATAAGAAAAACCTTCTTGCGAACAGCTGTTATGGTTTATGCAGTAATTTATCTACTGGTTTACAATGATTATTATAGACAATAAAAAATTCTTCTTTTTTGCTGTTTTTTCATTTTTTTTATCTAAAGTAGTTTTTTGACATATAAATTTCTTCATTAAATACAAATTGTCTATGCAAAAAGTCTTTATGTATCGGTATGACCACTTTGTATTTTGTTTATTTTTTAAGAAAATATGTGCTAAAAAGTAAAAGTGAAAAAATACCAGAACTTTTTATAATTGAACGTAAAACTTGTCATACATTGCGTTACCAAATAAAAAAACGTATTTATTTGTAATTTTATATATCATAAACAAATAAATAAGATTTGATTGTGTTGTCGTAATCATTTTGAAGATTAATAATTGTTATTATGTTTATCAATGCAAAAAATTTATAAATGCCTTTTTGTGCTCCAGTATATTGCTTTGCGAGTGTTTTGCAAGGTTTGTTCATTTTTTACCAAATGGTAATTTTTTGTGGGGAGGGGGGCTACAGCCCCCCTCTCAATACGCCACTAGATTAGTGCATTGTTTATATTTCTACTTAACTTACACATTGTAAAAAAATTGGACTTTTTTTAGTTTATTTTACGTAAACTAAAAAAATACACTTAGCTCGCTAAAAAAAAATGGAAAGCTGCATTTAAATACATTTGTTTAACAGAACAAAGCTTAAAAACACAACAAATCGCGATGACTATTTTGATATCTTGTTAATTTACGCGATTTATGTTTGGTTTATTGTATATTGCTCAATTCAAAATACACTGACATTATACAAGAGAATTTCATGTTAAGAATCGTAAAAAAAAGCATTTTCTTACAGCATCTTTATTACACATTAACTTGCGAAAAAGTGCATATCATATTTTCCGGCATTGTAATGTTACCCATAAAGGTGATTTCGCTTTTATTTGTTGTGCAAATTATACCTACTTCACCTTGAATTAATAAATGTGAATTATTCGTATATTTTATTGTGAAAAAGAACGTATTTTTTTTTGCATTTCGCGTTTATTTGGCTTCTAAAAAAACTTGCGTTTTTTTATTTGTAAAAATTTTAGAACCGGACGTTTTTTTTTTGCTTCATATTCTAGTTGTTATTTTCGCTCCTGCTAGTGTCTTTTGCATTAACTTCATATGTAGATTTTAGGTTAAATCTGCAAAAAAAAATTATGAATGACATAAAAGCGTCCGAAAAAGACCCCTCTGACAAAACAAAATATTTGACGTGGAGTGTTTTTATTATAGACTGTGTTTGTTCATTATTTTTTTAACACATCATTGGTCCATAAAAAACTGTAGTTTTATTTATATACATATCTAGAATTTTTATAATCTCGCAATCGCATAATTGTATAGGCTACAGATGTCACAAGATACTTCCGCTTCAATTCCTGTATAACTACATTTATGTGTCAACATAAATATGACGTTCAGTATGGCTTAGTATCTAAAAAAACTTCCACCTAAATATTGTATGTTAATATGTGTAAATACATATTGAAATAATAGATCAAAGCAAAAAATATATCGTTGTAAAATAAAATATAAATAATCTTAATTGACAATAGAGACCTGGTAATATATAATAAATTTATATTGCAGGTTTTGTTTGTGACAATAATATATATAATAATATTTACAATATATTTTTGTTTCGAGTCAAATTTTGACTCTTCTTTTTGTCGTATATAACGTGCCTTGTATCAATGTTTCAAGGCTTTTGTATACAAATTTTAGCCTATTGCATTTGTTATGTCCAAAAACGTTACAACTACTAAAAAATTATATTGCAATTGTTTTTATTTATATACGACATCCTAAATACTATAAAAAACATTACACATAGAGGACAATCCTATTCTTTTATTACTGTGCAGTTTTTTTGTCTTTCTGGCATAATAAAACTGCATTAGCTATTTTTGAACTGTTCATTCCTAGAGAGGCATACGTATTTATTAAAAAAAGAAAGTACCTCATTCGGTGCGTAAACAAAAATTTATAACAAGTAAAAAATTACAATAATATATTATAACAATATTCTGTTAATATATTATTACAATAATACATTTTTTTGGGTCACTGATTGACACCGGATATGTTTACAATTTTAAAAAAACTTCTATATAACAAAAAATAAAGTTGCTTTAATACAGCGTTTTTTTTTAAATTTTTTACACCTCTTTGCAGATTTTACGACAGAACTATAAAAATAAACAACATGTATGTAAGAAAACAATAATTTGCCACCAAAAAACTCCTTAAACACAAATATTACTTCTCGATTGCTATCTTATAATTTTAAACAGTATTCAAATATATATATATATACTTTTACGCATGAACTTATATAGTACAAACGATTAAAAACATTTTTATTTGTTAGGATTCTTTGTTTTTATTTAAAATGCCTCTAATAGGCCAAAAATGCATAAATTGCTTCTGTATAATGTCTTGAATTGTATAAATTTTTTTATTGCTGACAAAGACCATTGTTTTATTGCCAAATATTACAACGGGTTGACCTAAAAAGACTTTTTGCCAATAATCGTTTGTGTTTTTTTTCATGAAACGCGCTATCCAAAAAAAAAAAAAGCAAGCATAGAGTTTTTATAATAATGTACACAGCTTGTAAATCGTTTTTCAGGTGGTTTTTGTTATAAAAAAATTTTTTTATTACAAAATTGTTTTATATTGGTTTGTATAGGATAACTTTTCTACGACCTAAACGTAGTTAAGATAAAAGATTTTTTGAACTATACTAAAGTTCGCTATAAACACACTACGAGCGTTATCACAAAAGCGAAATTTGTTTGCAACTTTTATTTGTTTTTAATGTGTTATTTCTGATGAAATTCTATTTTATCTTTTTGGTTATTTTTTTTAGATGTTAATAATATTTATTATTGTTTTACAAAGTGAGTTTGTGCTCTATTTTACAAAAATCTATGGTTTTTGTCATAAAACAATTTTTTTCAAAAGATTTATTACAATAATTATTTTCTAAATACGTCCAATCCAAGTTTTTGTGCCGTCGTCTTTAAAAGAGGTGTGATTATTATCTTTAAACTTATTTTTTACATTAATTATTTTAACGGTTTTTTAGATACACAAAAAGCCAAAAACTTTTTATTTCGTATAAAGTTTGTATTGTAAAAACTTTTTAAAATGCTTATTTATACAAAAAAACACTGCGGTCATTTAAACGACTAATTTGTTACAAAATACTGCAAAAAAGAGCAAGCTTATAAAAAATTGTGTTGTTTTAATGCCGTTTAAATTTGTGTAAATTTTCAAAATTTATATTTACGCGCGTTACTAAAAAAAACTTTAGCAGAAAGAATTAAGTAATAAATACTTGGGTGCAAGCAATTTGAAAGACGTGTTGTGCAGAAACAGCTTGAGTTCTATATATATATATAATAATTACTAACTTTAGGGTTTCTTAAAATGTATAAGAACTGTTGTTGACGTACATGCACGTTGAAAAAATTCGCTTTTTTTGAGTAAAAGCTTTGTAAAATAAAATATATTATGAGACATAAAATGTACGTCAGAAACGTCAAATTTCTATTCCAATACGTAAACAACAATATGCGCTGTATTTTTAATAATTTTTATACACTTAAAGACTCCATAATTACATGCCTTTAAGAATTTGGAAAAAAGCAAGTTTTGCTTGTGCGTCTTTGTAAAAATACGATCTGATATGAGCAAACTTTTATATTGTGCGATTATACGTGCATGTGGTTGTACAAGAGATTTTACAATAAACTTTAAAAAAAATTATACTAAGACACTTAAAGTTTGATATTCAGTGTTTAAAGCTGAAAAAAGATTTAATATATATTTTTAAACGTTTTTTTAGTAGTTTTTTTTACATCTTACTTAACAAAAAAAACACGGCAAAAAAAAATTCTAAGGGCTCCTTTTTTAAAATTAAAAATTAATACTCCCGGGCCCCTAAGTGTCTTTTTGTTGAGGCCCTGCTTATACTACAATCGATGATATAACAGTCATATTATTAAAATGTGTAAAATTAGCGTAGTGATTATGTGACTCATATAGATGTGTTTGAATACATTTTCTAGTTTTGGCACGTAAATCTTGGTTGCAAAAAACAAAAATTTATAAAAAATAAACATCTATAAAAATTTTAAAAAAATTTTTTTATACAGATTATGCTGTTTTAAAAGTTTTTGTTATTAGTTACATGTCGAAAAAATATATTAACTGCATGTCTAAGTAAAAAGCATGTAAACCCTAAATATTGCTTTTTTTGCAAAAGAACAACTGTTTTTCTTTGCTAAAAATCATACTTTACACGTTCAAGAAATACAAGTTACAGTTGCAAAGTATAGATAAAAAATGACGTGGTGTAACACACTGCTGATCAAAATAAGAATACTTATAGGCGTTAGCTAGACTGTATCTTTAAAATGTGCATTAGAATAAAAAAGTAAACGTACATGACAAAGCAGCAATCTACCTATTATTTATACAATTTGCGTAAAAAACAGATATTGATTTGCCTTTTAACAAAATATTAAGAACAGCTAGATAAAAAAAAAATCTTTCGCTCAACAAAAAACAAAACTGTTTATATGTTTTTGTTTCTTGGCTAACCAAAGCGTTTATTTATGCAATAGTACAACTCTAATAAAAAATATTATTTGTTCTTAACAAAAAAAAATTAGACAAAAATTATTATTGGAGATAAATAATAGTAAATAGTAACAAAATTTATGCATAGAAGATCGTTACAACAAACAAAACTTTTTTTTTACAATATGCTAAAATTGTGCATTTGTAGTTTTTTTAAATAATCTAAAAAATTAATT
Source organism: Agrenia bidenticulata (assembly GCA_034694785.1). NCBI lineage: Eukaryota > Metazoa > Arthropoda > Collembola > Entomobryomorpha > Isotomidae > Agrenia > Agrenia bidenticulata. The sequence continues at coordinate 10,578 of JAQFYM010002635.1, forward strand.
AAGGCGTAAAAAATCATTGTAGGAATGCACATTTAATATTTACGTCAAATCATTTAGGTATATATTTTTTGTAAAATCTTTTTGGAAAAAGCCTTTTTTAACTGAATTTTTTAAAACAACTCTTTTTGCATGGATTAAAATATTCCTTGCCTTTTAGTATTTTATATTGCATTACCAAAATGGTAGCAAAACGGTTAACTACAAAGATTCCAATATACATAAAACCCGCTTTTTATAATCTATTGGGGATTTAACCAACACCTTTAATAAAAACATAAGTCTTCGTAAAAATGCAAACAGTATAAAAAAAGTATCAAACATTCAGAGTAAACCTTACAAACAGACATATTTACAATCGGTCTCATTTCTATTACTCGTAAAAACGCGTATATACAAAATTAATTTTGTAATCATGCACTTTTAAAAACAAGTTTTTGGCTTTATTTTATTAAGGAAAACACCTTGTTGTAAAATGGTATTGTGGCAACATACAAAACAACATTGTCATTGTAAAAAAGGTAATTTTGATGTCATATTTGCAAAAATAAAAGAAACATTCAAAAAACCATATTAAACATCGGTAATGTACTTTTTGGGGAGTGTACCATACAAAAGATAGCACAGCATCTTGTTTTTTTTTCTTTTTTGCGAATGTAAATGTAGTTAATCTGTTCTAATGCGCACGCTCATATGTATTTTATTTAGTTTAAAGTTTTTATATAAAATTATGTTAGTCAAAAAAAATATAACTGTATGTATCTCACGACTGCACTTGCTGTTTACAATAAATAAGAACGTATTTAGGCTTTTTTTTTTGTTATTTGCAGCGACGAACGTTTTTGTTATTACTTAATAATGTCTTTTTTGTAACGCATAAACATAGCATATTGTTCGTTGTATTGCCTACTGGTATAACGTTTAAAGACTTACACACAAAAAAAAATAATTGTGATTTGAAATATATGAAAAATAAAACTTATTAACAAAAAAAAGAGAAAAGCTAATTTGTTTTATATACATTAAGTAACGCAGTTTTTGTTACAAAAGCTTACGACAAAAGCTTGTTTTTCTACTTTCTATGTTTTTCATTACAGTCTTTGCATTAAAATATTATTAATTCTAAATAAAGTTTTTTATGTGTCATGGTTCATAGCCGAAATATAGCAAAAGTACTTTTAAAGTGTATTTTAAGCATATAAACAATTTATTGGCATAAAACGCTTTTTTTTATGAACTGTGCTATTTTTTTTATAAGAATTGCTAATCGATACTGTATTAAAGCTAATTTCAACTCACTAGTTTCTTTTAAAATAGTTCTAGTATTTTTTTATCCTTTTTAATATTATACAAAACTCCATTAACAAAAATTTTTTCAAAATGAGAGGCCCATGAAGGAACGGCCTCCTTCTACAGGTCCAGTCTACACGTTGTCTATAAATTTTGTTTGTATGCAATGATTATTGAGAATAGAAACAATCCTGCTGATTGATTGACCTAGAGGCGTTAAAGTATACATTATGCAGCAAAGTAAACACAAAAAGGTAGTAACTACCGCTTAGTCTTTGTATGTTCAGTTATTTTTTACTAAAGTCTGAAACGAATTCTTACGTGCCCTTTTTTTGTATAGGAAATTGTGCTATTAATAAAGATAAAAAAAGCATGAAAATGTAGTCGGTAATAAAAAAGTATGTAGCATTTTTCTTTTAAATGGGGCTGGGTCTGATTTTGCTGGTTCTGTACTACCTGAACAGTGTATTTTCAATTGATACAATCAAAATTACAAATGCGTAGTTTTTACTACGCCACTTAAATTTAAGCCTTCGATGTTGTTTTTTTTGTTTTTTATACAAAAGATAACTTCTTAAGATGTAACGTTTTATTAATACTGTAAACAAATTGTAACTAAAACTGTGGTCCACAAAAAACTATACGGGTTGCTGAAAGCTTTAGTAAGTAATACATTTTTTACGATCTTAAATATGGTTAAGTCAACATTTTGTGTTTTTGTGTTGTTGTATTTTTTGTATTTTTTTGTGTGGCAATATATAAATAAAGCATACATTATTAGTGGTTAAGTATAACACCGTTGCAAGTTATGTTTAACTTATGTTTTTTTCGTAACTGTATATTCTTTTCTATGTCAATATAATATACTCTTTTTTTCTTAAAACAATAGCTGTATAAAATATGCCGAAAAGCTAACACCATTTGATATGTGATATATCTACAACCAACATACTGCGTAAACTGCGTAAAAAGCAAATGTATATGCAAATCAAGTATTGACACGGGTTTGCGGGTTATTCCGACCCATAAAAAAATTGTCAACCCGACCCCCGGGTCATTTCTGACTCGGGTCGGGTTGCCGAGTACGTTGCTGGCCTTCAAATCTAATTTTAATGTATTTGCTTATTTTTTGTCTGCCTGCATTGTATTATTTTAGTTTATAACCATAAGTACATCTTTTTAGCACTTTTTTGTATCTTTAAAGTAATCTAAAACGTTATTGATATGATTTTTACCTAAAACTTGTGTTTATTATGCATAAAAACCTAACCAAATGCCCCTTGTCTGTATTTCTTACTATTTTAAGTAAAATACCGCCCCCACAGTATTCTTTTTCATACTTTTATATCATTTTTTATTCTTATTGTTTTTTTGCTTTTTTCCTGTGTTTTTGTACGCATCAACCTTGTTTTTTAGTTCCTACCTTTGATCTAGTTTGCCTTTTGTAAAAATTCTTGACGACAATACCATGTCTAATGAAGAACTGAACATTTTCTGTACACAAGCATTCAAGAAACTTTTTTTGTGTATTTTTCTTTTGACTTATCTAAAAGTATACGAGCAATATATTTATTCCATTCAATATGCGCCTTTTTAACATATAATTCCAATGCTCTACAAAGTTGGTTTTTACAACGTTTTAAAAAACCGGTCATTTGTTGATAATAGGCACCTGATGTGATGCGCTGTGTGTAAAATTTTGTTATATATTTTGTATAGTTTTATAGTCAAACAAAATGCTTTGATCACTTTCTAAAATGAAGAATCCACCTTAGTGTCACAAAATTTAAATATAAACCTTTTTAGCAATTAAATTTGTTGATTTAGACAAAATACATCAGCCTCTGCCGATCGGGTACTATACCAGTCAAAACACAGATAAACGCATCATTTTTTGGGTTTCTTCATAGGCCTTACAAGGTCTGAACAAAGCCTTGGCGACATCTGTAACAAAAAAAGTTAGATGTTGGTTGTTCTTTTGCACTATAATTATAAAAACAGGCACGTTTCAAACGATAAAATATATGTACAAAAAGCGTAACCATTTAGTGCCAGTAATAATTTTTCTGGTCTTTTTAATATAACAATTATTACAGCATGCCCAAAACGGATCATCGTGTAGAAGAAAAATGTATAGGCTTATTACCTGTCAATACGTACCTTTTTTTCTTCTGCTACTAAAAGATATAGATTTGTATCTTTAACTGTAAAACTTGTAAATTCACGCCGGTATTTACGTTTTTCATTTTGTCACTTGTTCTTGGATACTGTAATTATAAAAATGGAACATAAAATACTTATATACACATTCATAGGCAATAAATAAAAACTAAATATATTTACAGTGATTTTTTTTAAGTCAAAGAAAAAATCTTAGAGAAGTTTAGTAACATCCAAAAAAAAGACACGTGAGTAAACACAAGCTTTTTTACTCGTTAAATTTACATAAAAAAAACAACCGATATAAAAGGTATTGTTTATTTGTTGTTGGGCACGTTTATATTTTTACCTAGTATTTTTTTTGACATAACAGCATTTTCCGCTAATTTTGCTTTTTCTGTGTTTATATGGGTTTTTATGTAGTTTAATTTCAGACGTAATTTTTTTTTTAATATTAAACCAACACAACTTTATTTTAAAATGATTTTTGCATTATTCCTACACGTAAAATCTATCCGTTCATACCTGATATTTTGAATTATGATTGTCTGTAGTGAGAGTTCCATATACGAAAACATAATATTTGAGTAAAAAAATACGAATTTTTATAATATATTGTTTTTTTTGTAACAGATAACTATTTTCTTTATGACATAGTTTTTAATAAAAAAACCAAGGTTTAACAAAAATCATAATTATGCCATGTCTATGAAACTGTACATTTTGAGTAGTATACCTTTGATTTTGTATTTTTATGCGATTAAAGCCGGTTTGCATTTGCAATTTTCGTCCGCTTTTCTTAATGTAATAATTACATATGATTATAAATCAAGGTATAAAAAAATGGCTTAGTTTTGATGAGTTTATATATTTAATGCGCAATGAATTTTTAGTTGTATACTTACTATTTGTTGGCTTTCCGTATTCTCTTCAATCAAAGAAAAAAAAATATTTTCTCTAAATATTAACACAGGCATGTTTTCTTTCAATAAAAGTTTATGCTTAACGCGCTTTTTTATACATATCTTGTTAAAAAATTTATATTACCCATAAATTTTGGGCGTTTTTTAGTTTCTAGTTTCGGTGTATTGTAAAGTAAAAGAAATCGACAAAACCTTTGTAATTACACAAATGTTTCTATTTATGGTCTTTGTTAACGTTTAACCATTTACTATCTTGCCATACCACAAAAAGTGTAAAAAATAGTTTTCAGTATGTATTATTAACTCTGTCGACTTTAAAGTATTTTATGTGTGATTTCGTATTCTTCTTTTTCATTATATTGATTTATATTTGTCTGTATGTGACTCGACTAAAATTTTACTTTATTTTTTATTACTAGGCTAGAAAAGTAGTAAATACATATTGATTTACTCGTATTGCATTTTTATATATTGTTCATAATAATTTTCATGGGGTTTTTTTATTTATTTATTCTTTTTTCCAAATGCAATAGATTTGCAAGTTCTATTGATATACTATTTTGTTGGAGGAAAAAAAGCTGAAGTAAAAGAGCGATAAATAAATTATAAAAAAAAAGTAAGTATCCTGTGTCAAAATTATGGTTCGATGCAATATATATGTTTTTTTAATATAAGGAAATACTTTTTTTGCACACCCAGCTTTAAGTGACACTTTCTTACCGGAAGGGGGGGGGGGGGGTCAAACAAAAAAAATCACCTTTATAAAACAACAAAAACATAGAACAAAAGAGACAAATCAATTATATCACAACATTTAAACAAAACAAAGTGCTTTCAGTCGTGCTTATTGGGTTGTTCTTTGCACATTGCAATTTATTATTCTTTTTAAAGCATATTAGTACTAGGGTTAGTAATTCCTCATTAAAAACAATTTTTACCCAGGGTAAAAATTGGCTAAATTCCATATTCGGGTACCCGGGAATAAAGCTGAAAGTTTTTTTTTGCATATAACAGTCATTTAAAAGAAATTTATCATTCTATACTGTAATCGTATAGCATGTTAAACCATTTTTCTTTTTTTACTTTTTTTTTGTATGTTTTTTTACTATTATAGCAATTCAAAAACAATTAAAAATCAAAAAAGCAGCAACCACCAATATCATATATTGTGAAAAAAGATATACGCAACATACTAAAATAAAAAAAAACATCATCGTCATAGAGCCTTTTAATAAACATATATTGTATTATATGAATTCCTTAATTTTATAAAATATAGGTTAATGATTGTTTTTGCATTATTAAGCAACACGTATATACTTTAGGCATTCTTATTGTGTGAATATTGCAAAAATATTTTAGCTTTGTTTTAGAATGTAAAACAACTTTTTATTACACATTTACTGCAAACAATAATCTATAAATACACATGCAAAATAAAATTTGGGTCATACAAATAGTCGAGAGTGTAGATTGATATATTAAAAACACGTTTTACACCCTGTTTTATTTTTTTTTGTATTTGTTTTTATACACTTAATAGACATATTTATAGTTTTTTGATTTTTTTTATGTCATAAAGTATGTGGTATCTATAAAGTAGTTATTGCTTTACATTTTCAGCAAATAAAAAAACATCTAAAATACGAAGGTATACAAATCAAATAAAAAAAAGCTACACAAATGTTTTTTATAAAAATACAACGAAAATTAACATTTTGCAAGTACAAAAGCTTCGGATTGACTAAGGGCTCGTTCTTTTTTTGGCCCCTGAAAATTTTCTCATGAACTATAGGGCTAAAAAATGTCTGGATGCAGATTCCTGGGAGCCGCACCCAGAAATTGGCACCCAGAAAAATGACCTCAAAATTTTAAAAATATACAGACTTCCAGAAATTTACAGCCTTCAAAGTGGTCTGGGTATTTCAAAAATTAAAATGTTATTAAAAATAAAAATAGATAAAAGAAAATAAAATAAAATGAAAATAAAAGATTATAATGACAATTACAATAAAAAAATGCATTTAATCAAAAAAAAAAATATAAAATCGCAAAAAAACAAATTATTGCTTTGTTTTTGAAAAATAACAAAAAATAACACTAAATAACAATAAAAATCAAAAAAGGTACAAAAAATCACAAAAAAGTATTAAAAATAGTAAAAACAGCTGAATCTGAAGCAAAATGATATAAAATCGAAAAAGTCCAAATTACAAGAAAATATTGTAGAAAAAGTTTGTATATTTAAATATTCAAATTTAGAAAGATTAACAAATGGTAAAAACAAGTTAAAACAACATTAAAACATTTATGCAATAAAAAAGAAGTTCATATAAACATGAAGTAATAACAATTATAAAACAAAAACTACTATATAATAAAGATAACATCTTTAGCGTGTTTTTTTATATAAATGCAAAATAAAATATTCTTACCATGCGCAGTTTATATGAATTAAACATATAAAATTCTGATTTGTATATATGTGCCTGTTTTATAATGCTTTGAAAAGTCTTGATCAGCATTTGCCAATATACTTACACAAATTAAATACGTATCGTTTGCAAATATTACAAGCAAATTTGTCTCCAAAGAAATGGTCGGTTATAATTTTTACATATACATAAAAATTTAGAGAAATAGATATTTTTATGTCGTCTAACTTTTTTTTCGATAGTATAAGTATACAACTTATTTTACAGTATATTCGATTTTTGCTGACATATGCCTATGTAAGTACCACAAAAAAAGATATAAAAATTTCTATAAAGACCTACTTTATATACTTAACCTCTATTGAAGATTATACAAATGTATTATGATTATACATTTGTTTTTTCTTTTTATATTCAGATCAATAAATAATAAAATTTATGTATCCTGACAGCATTTTCTTATAAAAACTAGTATAAAGTCCTATGTTTTGTAATATCATTACTGGTAAAGACACAGGAGCATAAAGAAAAACTATATACGTTGGTGTAAGTACAATCCGTTGTTTTAAAGTAGGTTGTTGTATTTAATTTTAAAAAAAAAACTTTTACTCATAATATAGCTACTAAAAAATCTGCAAATAGTGTTTATTTTAAGTTAATTTTACGTATTTACTGTTTTTTACATGTAATATATATCTTTTTTTAAAAACCAAGACTTTTGAAAACATGTTCTTTTTTTCGCACCCAGGAACCGTTTTTCAGAAATCAAAATCTCTGGAAGTGGGTTTCTATGTGCTAGAAAAACACGCCCTAGGTGTTTTTCTTTTATACGAAAGGTAAAAAAAGTTAGCTAAATACTTTTTTTGTAGCAAAATAATTTTATGTTCATTATATTTTTCACCGTGTACAAAACGTTTACGAGTACCTCATAGAAGTAAAAAATATACGCAAAAAAAATTTTTACTATATATATATGCAGTATATTTAGTTAAAAAAATGATTACTTACAACACAACATGTCGCAAAATATACAACATTCAAATATATGACAATAAAAAAGGCATACAATTATTTTACAAAAAACTCGTAGTAAGGTAATTCTTTTTAAGATTCATTTGCAATTTTTAGTTCGTATAAAATGCATCAACCTGTACATAAATATCTTTTTGTCGTAAAAAGAAAAAAAAGCAAAGGTATAAATTTTTATAGTTGCCGAAGTTTGCAATTTTAAAAAGCTTTTTTTTTTTAGAAAACATTAATAAAATTTATAAATTACGAACTTAAAACATCAATAAAAAGCAATGCATCTTTATTACAAGTTTTGAAATTTTACGTCTTCTTCAAAGTCTTTAGGCAAGTCTTTAACAGATATATAAAAGTTAAACATACACACAAATATATTTTATATACTTGCACTGATAATTTTATGTTTAGTAAATCGTGTATACACAAAGTTTTGATATACATAAAATTTTAAGTGTATTTTTTTTATCCTTAAAATTTGTGTATGATAAAAAAAAAGAAAAAGAAAAAAAACATTAAATCTTACAATAAAAAAAATACAAAAATTTACTTGTTCAGTAAGTTCGTGTATACATATAGGTAATTATTACACGTAATATTTTGTGTATAATAAAAGCTTGTTGTTTGCACACAAAGGCTTATAACATGCTTTTTGTATCCTACATAATCAAGTTATTATAAAGGCAATCACGAACTTAAAAAGTTTTCTTAAAAATAAAACCAAGTTGTTTTGAACATCAAAAAATCAAAGTAACTCTTGTAAATATAAGACCTACAGGTTTTTATGCAAAAAACGTGTAAAAAATAGATTTCCAAATATTTTCATACAAAAAATACTGGAACTAACTAACAAAATATGCAAATGACAGAATCGAATTACGAAAAAACAAATGGAACTTTATATTTAAAACACCTCTGCATTAGTAAACTAGTATCTTTACCCGTAAAAAATACAAAAAAAAATAAAAAGCAATATTGAAGCATTTTGTAGGGCATATTTATGCCAACTTGGCTTTTTTAGTTATTAAGCTATTTAAACCCCGCAAAAGAACCAAACAAAAAAATTTCAAAATATATTTTTTTATTTAAACAAATACACGGAATAGTTTTAAACTAATTTCAAATTCTATTACTTTTTGCAAAATTATAATTTTTAAATAAAATTTCTGTATATGTAAGATTTTTTAGAAGATGTTTATCGAAAATATCTTTTGTTACAAGATATTATGAAAGACATACATTTTCTTACAAAAAGCAACAAAATTTATATAAAACGCAGAAAAATTAGTATTTTCTCGAAATCCCCGTCAAACCTACAATAAAATCCCTGAAAAAAAATCTGCAGTTTTTTTGTGTTGCACTCGGTTATTCGGACATAGAAGCCTTTGTAAGTACTAATAATAGCTTTTTTATATAAAAAAGAAACAGCAACTATGCAATAAAAACGTCGGTTGCTTTATACACGTCTTTTTTACTAGCATAAAATCTTTTTAAAAAAAATAAACTTTTTTTTTACATTTGCATGCTTAAAATACGCTTTGAGTCTGACGCCGCAAATAAAATGTATATATTTAATAAGCACAAAAAAAACTATTGCGGTTTGGGTTTTTATTACACGCTAACTATACTAAGAAAAAGTAAAATCGATTATAAGTGATTTATCACACGCAAATACAATATAAAAAAGTATAGAATCTCTTTTGCCGCAGTACATGCATTGTATATACTATTTTCTGTATTTAAAACTAGGTAAGAGAACACAACTGCATTTTTTTGGCATATGTAGAATTGCAAGCATTACTTTTTACAACTAACACACATAAACCAGCCAATACTGTTTTGGTATAAAGGCTTTTCTGCTAAAAAAAGAAGCCTTTTTGTTGTTTAAGTTTGTGATTTATGTAATTTATTTAGTTTTGAAAAGATTAATTTACTCTCATAAAAAACGATTCAAATAAAAAAATGTGAATATGGTAATTACAATTACATAAAAGTATAACTTTTGTTTTTTTTAACAAATTCATATCAAAATGGTTTATTAAAAACAACATTATGATATATACTACCATGGGGGTGGCAGAGTTTCATTGGTAGATTAAAGATACTTATATTGCGTTAAAACAAGCTAAAATATAGGTTTTTGATATTAAAATGATTTTTTTTGTCATAAAATGTTTTTACAACATTGAGTTTTTATTTTTTTCAACCTTTTGATTTTATTATGCATCAGCAAAAAAAATCGCCTAGCCGAAGATCAGGTACACAAAAATTGTCATATACGCGCATAGCAAGTTCTTGTTGCACTTGAAGCCATTTAACACAAGATAAGTTGTATTTTTTTACTTTTTAAAAAGAATTTGATTTTATGCAGTATTGCGCTTTTTTCGTGTTTTTTTGTACTATGTCTGTTTTTGTTAAAATCTTGTTTGTTGTGCTTATAAGCAAAATTTGGCCTATAATTATATTTAATTGAACTAAATTGCCATTTAAATGTTTTAAATATCTATATCTGAAAATACTAAGTAGTTTCGTGAACTAAATGGCTAAGATTTATATACTAAAAACTCATATTTTTGTTATAAAAAAGTCGCAAAATATTTACAAATATGCCCATTGTCAAAAAAGAATAGATAGTTCATCATTTAAAAAAAAGCTTTTTATAAGATGCTTTAATAAAAAAATAAAACGAAATTTGTTTTATGTGTGTTTTTATAGACCCTTACTCGACTGAAAGTACGCTATTCGTATTCCGCGTCATATTTTAAGCATAAAAAGGTCTGGAATATGGTTAAATTATGACAAAATATACATAACATCCCCGGGATGAATACCCGTGCTCTAGTGATATATATACTATTTGTAAACTTAAAACTATTACATAAAACAAAATCAAAATTTACTTAGTGCAGCACACATCAGCGCAGGCGCGTACCGATGGGGGTTGGTAGGGGGCTGTACCTACCTATAGAAACAGTTGAACGCCTGAATGTGATGTGGGTGTCTTTTTTTGTGCGGAGTTTTTTTTCATTGTAAGAATCAAAAAAAAAGCAATATGCAGTTTTGTAAATAATAATAAACTTTAAACATCTAAAACTTTAAGTTTCTAACTAACTTTTTCTAAAAAAAACAACTATTCCGTGGCTAAAAATTCCTGTGTACGTCATGGAATTTACGCAATAACTAAGTACACATTTTTTTTTAACAAGAGGCCAAGTCTTAAGGTACAGTAATATTGCGTGTACAGTAGCGATCGATCAAGTTTTTTTCTGGTAGTAAAAAAGTTTTAAGCAAGAAAATTACGACATAAATGATTTTTAAAGCAAATAAAATAAGTCTTTAACACAATTGCGCTTTCGTACTTATCTTTACAATTACCTTTTACTTGCACCTAGTCATTTAATAATAAAAGATGAAAATTGCATCGCGTACCATAAAATTGACACAAAATTTTGCCTTTCTGTTTTTTTTACGATATAAAGTATATTTCTTATCCAAAGTAATAATAAAACCATGTTTATATCGTTGAAATATGCTTAAGTACAAGGTTTAAAAAAAGAATTGATTGCTTAAACACTTTGGATTTTATTCATGCAAACGAGAATATCAAAGGGAAAGGCGGCTTTATGTAATATTTTACGTTGAAGTCAAAAAAAACAAGGATATTAGGCGTATGCAAAATTTTGTATGCAAAACATGAATGCATAAATATCAGTGCTGCATAAACATATTTTCTTATTTAAAGTACATTTTTTTAACAATTAAGACCCCATATATTCGTTTCAAGCGATGTAGAAAACCTCATAAAGAAATCGGTAATAAACCGCTCTAAGTTGGGCTTGCCATAAAAATGGTTAGAAATGTATAAAGTTGCTGCCAACATTGATTAAAATATACAAAGTTAGTAATCAATGTATATTTAAATGATCAATCTATTTTTTAAGTTGTCACGGGTTTTTTAAATCTATTAACGTGTACTTATACTGCAACTTTAAACATCAGTTTGATTTTTTTTTTTGCATTTGTTGTGCAAGAATATGAAAAAAAAGTATAATTGCGAAGTAGCAAATACAATTATAATTTACACTAGGCC
>JAQFYM010002636.1:0-22494 GCA_034694785.1 Agrenia bidenticulata
ATTTATTTAACTTTTGTATCTATAGAAAATAATTATTTAAATATATATAATTATTTAAATACAATATATTGCAAGATGCCATCAAAACCTCGCTTAACGGGAATTTTGTAATTTTTAAAAGCGGTAACATAGTTTTACACGAAAATGCGAAAAAAACACATATTTAGATAAAATAACTATGTATAAAAAGGTTAAAAATGCTTTTAGATTATCTATATAATAAAAAAAATGGTTTTGATTTATAAAATTGTATTCTTCTGCTGTGTAACACAAATATAAATCCTTAGATTGTGTAATTTAATGTTAGTTATTATATTTGCGAAAAATCGCAGATTTAAATTTTATACGGAACACCGGAACGAATAGGTAAACGGATGATCTGATAATTTCGACTAATTACAAAATGGAATTATTCTATGCAGATATGCACAATTTTAATATTCAAATTACAAACTTTTCCTAATGTGATAGAATGCTTTATATTATCGCAGTAATATAGTTGCCCTTTTTGATAGCTGACAGCAAGTATACAAGCAAAATTGAAAACTAAATACTTACCTTTCATATTGATAATACTATAATCACAATTTCCCTTTCCTTAAAAGTTCATTAATAAAAACTAAAAATATAATTACTCTTACACTAAACATATAGATCAATAAACCACTTAATAAAAATTTGCTTGATTGCAAGTAACAGACATACAGCCTCCAAACCAAAAAAAACTTGTCAAGTTTCTTTAAAATTTTGTACCAATTAAACTTGTCCAGTTTCTATTTTATATGCCATATGAAATAGATAAAAGTTCAAGGTTATTTTAATGACTAATGAATGGATGAATAACGTCAATTAAATAGAAAAATACGAGTAAAACTTGTCTTATTTGATTTTTTTTAGTATGGAGATTAAAATTTTCCAAGAAGACAATAAGCAGTCATTAGATTTTAAAAAACAAATAAATTGTTTTTGTTCTTGTATGCTCAATATGTAATTGTATGCTGCGTTTAGTAAAATTTAATAAAGTTTGCTTTCAACATACCTACTTTTTACAAATTATAGACAATATCAGAAGATTAATGTCCGAAAAATAGAAAGATAAGCAGTACAGAATTTGCACATTTTACATTTACAAGTAATGTGAATTTCGTGCTTTCCATCACACCTTATTCATCACATTTTTAGGAACTGGAAAAGTTCTTTGGGACGGACGGTGTAAATATAAAAACAAATACTAGATTTTAATAAAATATATAATATTAGCTTCTAAGGATTTATTTAGCTGTATTTTCTTCTTACCAAGAAAATGCAATTATGTGTAATTATTAATCTAGATATATGACCATGGTTTTATCCGTAAAAAAATATCGTAAAACCTTTTTTATGATGCTTTTATTCTAATCATTTTACCTACAAATGCAATTCGCCAAGTACGTAAAAAAAACTAGCACTTAAAGCCCTAGATATGTTATTGATTGGACTTAATTAATAGTTTGACCGTAAAAAACTTATTTGGAACAGACAACCGTTTTAAAGATAACGATATAACTCAAAAAAATTCGATTTTTGTAAATATTTGATCTAGTGAGGGTAAAAGTTTCTTTTATGCTTTATAAGGGAAAAAATTCTAATATAATAAAAAAATTATTACTGAAAGTAGGAAACTTTAAATAACCAGCAATCTTTAATTTCATCTCTAAAACTTCGTTGAATATAAATCTAAGTGCTTATGGTAAAAAAATAAATTATCACTAGGGGAAACCAAAAATGCAGAAAAAATTTGCCAAAACCTGCGGTTATTCACATTTTTTCTGCAAAAACTGCATTTTTTGGCGTTTTATAGTGTATTATAAAAAAAATATTTTTTGTAGAAATAATATATTATATACCGCAAATATTTGTGCAAAATGGTAAGAAAATCTATTCTGGTATTTTATAACTACTGCAACAAACTTTTCAATACACCAAAAAAAAAGAAATTGCAGAAAAAAACTGCGATCAAAATGCAAAAAAATTAATGTTTTTCTATTTTTGTATGCATTTCTGAAAAAAATAACGGCATTTGGTTCCCCCCTAATTATCACATTTATATATGTTCATACGGAGTAAGTCATAATTAGGGCGGTGCATAAATGCATAAAAAATATGCGAAAATATGCAGCTAAATTAGAAAAATATGCAGCGTAATTAGAAAAATATGCATTTAATGCATTTATTTTTTTTTGTGCTATAAAATTTGATTGTAGAAAATATAAGAGACAATCTACTGCATATATCGTGTATTTTTTATAAAAATTACTGTTAGATTTATGTTTTTTATAGTTTGTTTTCTTTATATTCTGTTTAAAAAAATAAATGCATAAAAAATATGCATTTATGACAAAAAATATGCATTTATACATATTTTAATGCATTTATCGACTAAAATATGCATTTGGTCCGCCCTAGTCATAATAAATATTGCCTAACTAATACGGGTTGACATTTTATATGCGGTATAAAAAGCAAATTAAATGGCATAAAAGGCATAGACTGAATAAAACTGATTTTGTTGGTGTATTTTTTATTTAATTGATAAAACGAAAATAAAAATTTGACAAAAAATCAAAAAAAATCAAATCGACTACACCTATATTTCTTACTCCTTTGCGTTTCATTTTGATTTATCAACTTTTTAACTCTTATTTTTCATATCTATAAATTTGAGATATGCTTATATCATATGATAATGCAAGATTTTTCATAATTAATTATCTTTCCCAGGAATATTATCTAATATAAAAATAAATAAGTTTTTGTAAACCCCTCCTTAATTAATTTTTAAGGATGACGTATCTATCCAAATAAACAAAGATATTGATATGTATTATAGTGATCCTTATGTAGTAGTTTTTCAACACGTAAACATTTTTTTTACTCTAGATATGTAAACTTCTATATTTGCCACATACCAAAAAAATGCTTTTCGTTTATACTATCAATAGAAATACCTGGTTGTGCTGGGTATCAAATCGGATGCATTTAGACTTTTATTGTAATTTTTATTATCATTAATCCCGATTTCTGCAGGAGTAGCCTGTGAATATAAGCACACGTGACATCCTGATTTTTTCCAAATTTTTATGAAAATGCCATATTTTTCGCACACGTCATGTTTCACTCATGAATTTTTGAAATATGTACAATTGATCTTGCATCAATGACAGAAAAATGACAGGTGAAATATCACAATTAATATTTCTTTACGGCAAAGAATGAATCAAAACCCTAAAAAATCATATATTATGCTGTGATTATGTAAACACATGCCTTAATTTTTTTATCCTTATTTTATTGCCTCTTCGGGCCTATTATATTATTTCCTATTCTTTGCCATTAAAATGTTCTTTTTATGGAAAGATTAAAAAAATCCAAGACTGAAAAATCAATTTATCTCAAATATGTTCGACACTTTAATGTTATTAAAAGTATTTATTAAAAGATTACTGTAAAATATAGAACTATGCACGGGACTGAGAACTCAACAAACACAAAAATAAATATTTACATGAAAGATAAAATAATAAAAAACAATTTTAGTATGATATCAGATATTCAAAATGAATTAATGGAAGATTCCATCTCTGACGAGCAAAGGTTCGAGAAGTTATATGCACAAGAAGAGAATATGATGTCGCAATCGAAGGAAGAATACTTGATGCCTATTATTTTAAATGGAATAGAGCCTTCCAATAAAATAAATTTGTACGATAACAAATGTAGCGGCTTTGAAAACAGTAGTAGCGATTTTATACCAGAAAACAAAAATGAAAGTAGTTTTACACTGGAAGTTCATAATACAAACGAATCGGATTATAACAGGGAGGTAAAAGGTGATTTGCCGGTTGGAGGGAATTCATTAGATGTCTCTTGGTGGAGTGATTATTATATGGAACCTTTGGCAAGTAATTATTGTGATATGAATATGACCAACACCAATATATTCGTAAACAAAAACATACCAGTGAGGGATCATACAGGATATGAACCCCTTTTATTTACAAGTGATGACCCAGATCTGGAGGCAAAATATTATACAGAGCCTGTACTATCCGCGATATGTAAAACTAAGCCCCCATATTCATATGCGCAACTTATCACGAAGGCAATTGAGTCGACTGAAGGTGGAATAATGACATTGCAACAGATTTATAAGTGGATAAGTCATAACTATGATTATTTTAAAAGAAAAGATGTTACATGGCAAAATTCAATAAGACATAACCTGTCAATAAATAATATGTTTAAGAAAGTAGCAAGGCCGAGTAATAAGCCTGGTAAGGGTGGATATTGGACGATAGATTATGATTCTCTAATTGAAGAGTCACTGAATACAAGAAATGTCAGGAGGCAGTCCTTTAGCGGTAGTCTTTTGTTTAAGTCTATGGATGTATATACTGACTCAGATGAAAGTGTATCCGAAAAGAAAACAATGGAAAGCGCCGTGAATCTCAGAGAGAAAACCGAATTTAGATAAATGTAAATGTTATTTGTTTGTTTTTGTTTGTTTTTGTTTTTGCTTTTGTTTATTTTTATTACTTTTTTAAATAAGAGTTCTTTTGTCTGCAAAATGAACCGTTGGGGTTATATGCAGGCCTCGGCAAATTAGAGGATTTACAAAATTTCTCCTAAATTTCTCAAATTAAGATTTTATAAAAATGTGATTTCTCCTAATTAGAAAGAACATGTTTGGATTTTTGAAATAGTAAATATAATCCCCATGTACAGCAGAAGGCGGACAGACAGATGGTCTAAAAAAAGAGGTCCAAAAAAAAGAGGTCCAAAAAAAAGGTCCAAAAAAAAGAAGTCAAAAAAAAGAAGTCAAAAAAAAGAGGTCCAAAAAAGAGGACCGAAAATTAAAGGTTCAAAAATAAAAACTTCAAAAAATAAAACGTCCAAAAATCAAAAAATTATAAACTACCAAATAATAAACAAAGTAAATATAAAGATAACAAGTAAACGGCAAAACTGCACCTTAGCTCCCCTTTAGTTGGGTCGAAAAAAGTTGCCTTTATTTAAGGGTAGGACTAGGGTAGTAGAACTTCCCTATTTTTTAAAAAAAGTAGAAATATTATGAAGTTTATAGGTAATATTGGAAGTTTTGAAAAAGTATTGAAGTTTAATATTTCTGGATTTTGTATAGTACTGTCTTTTTTAGAAATATTTTCTTATTAAAAAATTATTTTTTAAGTTATTTCTACATTTGGAAACCTCATATAAAATATGGGTACCCCTCTAGCTTGAATAAAAAAAAATATATCACAAAAAAATCAAAAACAATCAAAAAAAAGTAAAAAAAAACCCAAAAACATTAAAAACAAAACATTGTCATAATTTATTGTTCTATTTATAACTAAGGCAGACCAAAAAAGCAAAAAAAAATGTTCTTTTTGGACATTTGAAACAAAAAAAAAAGCTTTGATATGCTTTTATGTACAAAATCAGAAATTTGAACTAGCTTAATCTCTGTTTTTATGTTTTTTCTGTAGCATAAAATATAATTATCAAAGTATATTGTTATATAACAGAATTTATGCAATGAATTGTCAAATACAGGTTTTTTAGCGTTTAAAAAGCACTAAAAAATGCGTTTAAATATAGAAAAACTTTTAAGGCCTTTTTATTCCTTTGTAAAAATTATGCGCGTTAGGTGTCCCTTTTTAAAACTAAGAAAGGATAAAAGTTCCTGAATTATATTAATAATCGGTACTTGTGGTAAAAATAACATCTTTTAATGACTTTATACATTGATTGAGCAAATAAATACTAGTTTATAGTTTTTTTATACAAGAAAAATTTTAAACATAGAATACTTCATATTAATATTATATGATATACAAGGTTAAAATATTTGGAACGCTTTCAAAATTTCCTTAGTTTTGAAAACTTACTACTTTACCGGTAAAACTCCGGAAAGTTTCCATGAGTTTCAGAAGCTTTACAACCTATGGTAGGACTGATTTTTTGATGATAATTTATTACTCATAAAGAGCATTTCAAAGTTCCATGGTTAGCATGTTTCATTAATTTATATTTAATACTTTATTTCCTTTATTCTTTTTTTGATTGGATCTGTGTCTACATAGTCTAAGGTTAGGTTCATGGGATTTCTGTATAGGTAAATAGGGTTTCGGTTAGGTTTATGGGTAATTTATTTATTTATTACATTTCTAAATGGGCTCAATTTTAACAATTATGCATTTTATTATACTAGAACTATGTCTTTTACGCATTTTTTTGCCCCCAATTAAATGAATGCTATACTATAGTTTGTACTTTTATTTGATTTTTTGTTATTTTTGGACTTTTTATGATTGAACATTTTTATTTTTAGACCTTTAATTTTCGGACCTCTTTTTTCGGACTTCTTTTTTTTGGACTTGTTTTTTTCGGAGCTCTTCTTTTTTTAGACCTCTTTTTTTTGAACCTCTTTCTTTTTATACCTTCTTTCTAAGGATCCAGCAGAATGTATATGTGAGTATTTATGTAATATTTCTGTTAAACACAAAAAACGAAGTAGTATTTTTTATTACATTTAAATCATACTTATTTGCAAATTTTTTAAAATAGTACTTTTTCTTAATAAGACGATTTTGCAGCAAAAATGTTTATAAAAACATATTGAATTTAAGAATTACAAAAGCTTCAAGTCTTGCTGTATTTTTGTAAAATCAAAATAATTTCCTGTAAAAGAAGCTAGAAAAAATGCAAAAAGTTTTTCGGCGTACTATCGCATGTTTTTCTATACATGTTGGTTTAAAACTTATAAGAAAAATGTGTTTTGTTTGTATTTTTGCGCGCAACAAAAAATTGAAAAGCCTATAAATATAGAAAAAGAGGAAATTTCATACCATAAAACTAAGATAAAACATGTAAACATAGTCGATAATGTATACATGGTGTTTTAATCGTAATACGTTAGTTTTAGCCAATACATTTTTCCGTTTATAACACAATTTTTGAGATAACCCATTATTTTTGATTTTTTCTAGCTGGAAAGATAAAAAGGTGCTATATTTAGTAGTTTAAGCTAGATCAGAGGACAAAAGATTCCACTCATAATTCCTTGTGGCCTGTTTATATGATACTCGATCATATAGACAGGGCTTCCGAATATGGCATGGCAATAATATGGAGTTATAATATCTAGGCCGCTTTTTATTATGGCCATAATGGTATTGCCATATATAAGGTCGTTTTTGTATCGTAAAACTTTTTATTATAACATGATATTTTCATATATTTACAGGGGTTTAAAATTTAAATTGCTTTTACATAGGTTTACCTTTTTTAATTTATATTTGTTATCTTTTGACAAACAATATAAAAATAAAAACAACATTAAACATGACCTTATATAAAAAATATATGTTTATTTTACATTTTGTTAGGATTTTATACTTGTTTATAAAAATGTAGCTCTTTTTGGGTTTTCTTCATTTCGGTCGATCTAGGTGTATAATGCATTCTATTTTTACATTATTTTATATTTTATTTGGCATATTTGTTTATAATCGGTATTTTATGGTAAAATAAATGTATCCTTTTAGAAATAGATATAGTCATAAAAAAAGGAATAAAAAATTTGGAAAAATTTGGTAAAAAATGGGAAAAATTTGGAAAAAAAATGGAAAGAATATAGGAAAAATATTAATAAAATATGCTAAAATATGGAAAAAATATAGAAAAAAGTTTTCAATCCATAATATCCTACAATATATGGCCATATATAAATAATAAAATTTTTTTTCGATAGCCCTGCCTATAGACAACTGCTTTGAAACCTGGATTAAGCCTTCAATTTCTTATACTTCTGAGGTATTTTAGCAAAAATAAAAGTAATACTACTTATAACATGTCAAGTAAAACATTTTCTTTGTTTTGAAACTATCTAAGGTACATAAATAACACGCTTAAAAGTTATTTTCTATCTTTTTATATTACGGAAAAAGTAATCATAAGTTTTAAAAATTAAAGGGACGGCCTTTGTTAAAACAAATAAAAAACTTACTCTGTGTGTAAAATATTACTTATCATTGCATGATATAATCCAATTTTACATATATATAAATTCATAACCAGATAGATGCCTATGTTATAGGATGTTTGTAAAGGTCAGCTTTTTCATCATATCTGCTTATTTTTTAACACTATTGACACATTATATCATGGACGGGGTTATTTTTGTTTAGTCAATTTCTATATATTGATTTTACGGATGTGTAATATAAAAACCAATAGCATTTTTATTTATAATGCACTATACAAACAAAAAGCTAAACAGGTATGATTGATTCTATGTATAATATGTATTAATAAAAAAAAGAAACAAAATAATGTGATAAAAAATTCGTGTATGAATTTTCAGCAACATAAAAGACGGAATTTATTTCTGGAAACTAATTTTAAACAAAAAATAGAAAGAAAAAATACTATAAAAAAACTCAGATGCAGAAATTGGTGCTAAAATATCAAAGTCATATCTACATATTAAATGCAATTTACATATATTAATATCTGTTCACCGTGGCATGTAGTTTTATATAAAAAAATTGTGTATTTGTCTTTTTTTGACACGAAATAACAATAACCGAAAAAAACAATGCAAGCGAACTTGTTTTTTTGTATTTTGTAAGTTTTGCTTGTTTTATTTCTTATTGGATTACTTATTCCTGTCTTTGATATTTTGTAAAAAATAAAATATACCTAAGTATTCTAATTATTACATCGTATTTTGATATTAACGTCAACATACAAACACTTTTTTTAGTTCTTCTTAGCGTTTTTTAAGGTTAAGATAAGGTTTCTTTTTCTAAGAATACCGTTTTTAATATATTAGAGAATGCCTTTTTCTGTGCAACGCTTCGGAACGGAAAAGTCTGTATAGCCGATCTTTTTGTTATCATTTTTTTTGAACACAAGTATTTTATAAAATTTGCATTAAGATTAATTTCTCTTATAATAAATTTATTAAAAACAAACTAGATAGTATATTTGTGTCAGTATGAGAACTTAAAACGCAGCGAATTTTTCCCGCAAACGAGGTACCCCTAAAAACAAGAAAGAAACAGTAAAATACTAAAATAAACATTAATGTATTGAATGGTGCTCTTTTACGATACATAAAATGATTTGGTATACGTTATTCTGTCTATAGTTGCTAGTCTTTATTTTTGGGGGTGGGACTAAATTATATTGCAGTAAAATTATTAATATAAAGTAAATACCAGGGCATTTATGCAAAAACACTAAGGTGTTTTTCATAAAACCTTTTTTATCTTTAGTTGCAATATCAATAAAAGCATGTTTTGAGTGGTTTATAAAAAACACTGCTGTGTTTTCGCGCAAAAATCTCTGCAGAATTTACCATAAGTGTAAAACACCAAGGTAATTTAGATTCCTGCAATTTTTTGTTTTGACCTATGCTAGGACTTGGGTCAAAAAAATCAATTGATTTTTGCATCCATGAATAATCCAAAATCTGACTAAAAAAATATCAATAATGGCAATTTTGTTTAATCGTTTTAGAAGACATACTACTAATGAACTAATAGCAAAAATATACGCATTTATGACAAACAAAAAAATGCAGTATGGAATAAAACGAGGAAAACTTGTATGAAGTTTTGATAATACTACAATAAAGAGATCAAAACCTAAAAGCAACAACGAGCCGTTTTTTTCGCGATACTCAGCCGCGAGATTTAAAAAAAGGCGTAGGGGAACACAAAAAACAGTGTAGTTACATGGATGAATATGTTTCAAAAAGCATTTCCTACGAATGAAACAATATCAGAAGTTGTAATTGTAAAAAACACAGGACAAAACAATACATGTTACTTATAAGGCAATGCACAACAAAAACAACATTAAATCAGTTTAAATAACATAAAAATGCATGTATGAATACTAAATAGACTCTGCGGCTTATACGAATTGCTAGCAGTGCGTCACGACAACTTAAAAAAGAATAATTTGATAAAAGTAAGAGGAAATGCATACGAAGGTAAAAACATTCAAGAATGAAGTAAATTGGCTGTTGTTGTACCGGAAAAAATTGCATCTTAAAATTAAATTACTGGATACAAACATTATAGAAAGAATAGCCAAAATCTACACAAACTGGTGCAATATGAAGTTTATGGTGCGCTTGCTAATATATTAGGTAGACAGACAGACTGATAAGACAGATGTACTAGCCCTTGGAATAATTACCACAAATATTTATTGCACGTTTTTACCAGGAGTTTACCCGGAGAAGTAACCAGTGATTACACAAGCAAGAAAAAGAGGTTTTTGCCGCAAAATACTACGCATTTATCTGCCTGCAAAACACACAATAGAAAGCTTTTTTGTTTACAATGATAAAAAAACGTTCTAGCAAGAAAACAAAAGCAGAATCTAACACAATATTTCAGTACATTACATATCGCACAATTTGAAACTGCTTGTGCAAAAAAGTAATAAAGCAAGATAAATAGTAAATGAAAAACGCAAAAAGACTTGATAAATAGAAACAGATCGAACAGCAACTACTAAGATTTTACAGAAGATTAAGCAGAAACTACAAATACAGCGTACGAGTCAATATTTTTATAAGATTTTTACTTCATATTGTTACTATAGCTACAAACAGTTGTATGTACATCCTAACCTTCTTTATACTATTTCATGTCTTAAAATTTGGTATCCTGTTTTTAAATATCGTAAAGTACACTGAATTACTCGCCTATGTGGTATGATATACGCATTGTAAGTTGTATTATCTGGATTATTTACACATCACAATTATCTTTTAGAAAAAATGAATCTGTAGTCTATATCCCCAATTATACAATATTAACTGTTATTCAAAATGTTATCACACATGTTTGTGAAATACATGCTTGGAACAGAAAGCTAATGTGGATCAAAGCCTAAGTGCACTAAAAATGTATTTTTCGTATATACCTTGCATCAGAAGCAGGCAAAAATGCTTATCTGTGATGTCATTATTTTTCGTCATACTAGCTTGGGGTTTTTTTTGAGGCTCTTATCGGATCTTAAGTTCTACCGATGTCTGCCATTGTGCCATGAAAACTGCTAATTTTATAAAACACGCAATAGAGACCTAAATTCTTGTTGCAATGGCAGAAATAACACATATCTTTTTATTGTTTAAGTTTGTTTAGATAAATCTATTATGTTGCCTGCATTTTTATGTACTACACGTAAAATCTAGCTGCCAAATCCCTGTTTGTTACCTCTCTTGTTGTATTGTAAGGGAACAGAGCAGTTTTGCTTAGGACCAAACCACGAAATATACATTTCATCTTGCAATGTTATATAACAGATCCTAGATAAAAACTTGAATACACACGAAAGGATGCATCAAGCAACGTTTCGCACAATTACGGGATACAGTATGATATCCATGTGCAATTTCTAGATTGCTTTCTATTGACGATTTATAATGCAATTGCAATAAGTATTGTATCGTCGTCTTTAATGACATAAATGAACAAGATAACAACTAAAAAAATATTCATGTAATTAGGGATACATAAAATTATTAGTGCGCCAGCCGGTATGCATATGTTTGTTAGAGATTGTGCGATGTATGCGCATATAACTAATAAATAACACCGTAGTACTTTTCTCACACATGCCTTTAGTATATTAATAATACTGCAATAAAGACGTCTACACTAATTGACGCAATATTGCACTAGCCGAAGTGTGTGGCATTTTTAACTATTGTGTATATATTTAAAACCATTGTATATTTGTGTATCAATATATTTTCACACGAGTGTACATTCCAACAAAACAGCCTGTAAAAAGAATAGTAAATCTTTTTGAACCATCTATAGTTTTGCGAAATAGTAGGCGGTTTAAATACAAAATATGGTGTCTAGTGACCGTTATTTTGTACCGTTTTTTTACACCATTTTATAAAATATAATTTAAATGTAAAGCCACTGGAAGTATATGATTTTTCATCTTAAAATACAGAACTAGATCGCTTGTATGATTTAAACCAAGATTAAACACGCTCGATGCATATTTATCAATTATAAAAAGCAAAATTCTTTTTTTAAACCACGAACTTTTCTGTTTTATAGTTCAGCTTGTAAATAATGGCTTTAGTTAATGGGCTGTAAACCTGCTTTGTTATTTTGATTGCTAAAACAAAAATTTGAAAAAAAAAACTATAGACCAAAAAAACACATATAAAATATTAAAAGGAACAGTCGGTTTTTTAGAATTAGAAAAAGGCAACGTATTGCATAGTTTGCTTGCTTAATACTGTACCACAATAGATCGGTTAAAAAGAAATGTGTATTATTATGTCTCCTATACACAGATGATTTGTACATATTTGATTGTATTGCTGTGGGTTCTAATAAAGTATATTTATACGCGATAATGTCTTTACAATTAAAAAGATATGTAATGCATTGTTATTTTAGCTTTTTTTATTAGAAATACTTGTAATCACTTCTTGTTGTGTTTTTTTTGGAGGGACATAGGCGCCAAATAAAATAAAGAATCAAAATTAGATTACTTTACTAAAGTACTGACTCTACCTAGTGTTTATCATTTGTTATGTAACCAAGACGTTTTTTATTAGGCGTATTAAGTTCCGTCGGCATGATTTTATTTGACAAAAATAAAACAAAAATAAAGTAAAAATTATATATATGTCTACTTAAAATACCTTTTTACAGGTACGTAAAAATAAATACTAAGCAGCTTGAAAATAAACCCTCTGTATCAATACGATCTTAATATTTTGCAAAAGTTATTATATTATTAAAACATAATATAAAGTATTAGATACAAGCAGAGCTGATACGGTAAACAAAAAAATTGAGGGTATCAAAGATAATTTTGCGTTTAGCAAAAAATAATTAACAACTATAATGTTCATAAAATAGATTTTCTAACAAAACAACAGAAAAAAGTTACCTCTAATGATTTTTATAAACTATAAAAAAAATCAAAATACTTCATTGCCTTTTTTAGAGTTAGAAAAGCAGCTTTATGTGCCAAGTTGGCACATCTTAATGTGATTGCTTCGTTCTGCATACCATAAAGCGCGTGGTTACTGTTTATATGTAGTTGAAGTTATATGTGTATGATATTACCTGGCAATATTTTTACATTAACTACACTTCCTTAAACAGTATGTGCTTTTATTTGTATATACAATAATTTTGGATTTTAAATATGCACTTTAAATAAAAAAACCATGCAAGTATTAAAAACCTGATTTATATGTTATAATTTTGCAGGCTTGTCTATCATTTTGTATTACAAATACTCTTTTATAAAATGTGCAAACAATGTACTATAAAAAGTATTGATTTAGCCGCGTAAAGCTTTTTTAACATGTGAAAAGATTGTAAAAAACTAGTCAAAACTAATCGTACACTAAATAAAAAGACATTAAAATGTTTAACCTAATAAAACTAGCTCTTGAATATAGAAGTAAATATAGTGCCATTTTGCAAATTCTTTTTGCTACATATATTTTTATTTTGATAATAAATTGTATTTAATCGTATTTTTTTTTGATCCGAGTAGCACTTATATTTCATATTGCAAACACAGGATTCAGAGACATATGTAATTGCTGCAAACTAATACAAAATTAACCGTTATGTCAAGTTATTGCCCATATTTGACATTTTTTGCAAAACTGGGCCTTTTTTAAACTTATAACTTAGAAAAATATACTAAAAACTCTATATATTTTAATTTTTTGTATGAAACATAATCTACAAATCTATGCCAGGGGACTACAAAAATTGGTAAAAATGAAAAACAAGGTCTTAAAAGTCACAAAAACCCGGTAAGAATTTAAGTTACAAGGAAGCATTGTAATTATGCGGTTATGTGACATACTGGCTGCATAAAAAGTTTTTTAGGCCAAACAGCAATACTACTCATAGTTTGCCCCTTGTCATATGTAAACAAGCACATATAATTTGCAAGCTAAAGATTATGACGTGAAAAATACTATAAGGAAAAATTGCCATTAAGTTTACATAAAACAACTTAAATATACGTTTTTTGTTCAAAATACAATTTGTTGCAATAAGAAGAGATTATAAAACGTATATTTTGTCATAGAATAGTATAATATAAACCGAGGTTTTTTTTGTATTTTTTTTATGAAAAGAATTTACGTTATAATTTGCATTTATTTATTAATTATTTTAAAATCACTAGCTGCCTCTTATAAAATTTGCGCGCAAATAAAAAAAACACATTTTTTTCAGTAATTTAATACATTATATTTTTTAATGACGTGTACGCTTATTTTCTACTTTCTAAATACCTTTTTTGTTTGACAACAACATTTATATATTTGCAATAGAAGATAATATGTTAGGCATAGTAATTTTACTTTATAAAAAAGTATTTTCTACAAAAATAAAACTTGTAAAATATAAAAAAAGGAAATAAAGCGCGAGTAATGCAGATTTTTTTTACACTTAAAAATTTTAATAAACTGAAGTAAAAAGTACACCAGTAACCGGTTAAAAATGAACCGCATAATATTACACGTTTCTAAACCGTACAAAATCTGAAAACGGCGTGTTCGAGTTTAGACTTAATATTTTTCAATAAATTAATATAAAAACCAAAAATAAAACATGTAATCTACACAAAAAAAGTAAATTTTAGGTATTCTGTTGCGGGTAAAAGCATTTATTAAGTTACACAATATTCAATTATTCATTTTTCAATTATATAAATTTTTTTGTATTGTTTATACCTTTTCAGTATTTATAAACAAAACTTAAGTATTAAAATATGACATTATACTGTTGTGTTGAGCAAAAAAGCAATCTTTTTAAATATATTTTATTTGAGCATGTAATCTCTTCTTTAAAATAACAATTTTTTTGAACCAATTGTTTTGCGAAATTTTTTTTTTATATTATAACAACAAGTTTTCTAGTTTTCACAAAATTATTACAAATTATAACCCTATCGCTATATACTAGGTACAGGTTTTTTTTTTAGCTAGATATTTGCTGGAATGTCGTCATAAACTCTCAAGACCACAAAATAAGCAATGTTGTAACGAAGAAAAAATTTACTTGTGAAAGTTACAGCTACATATCAAGCCTATACTTTACAGAGTATAAAGGTGTTTAAAGTAAAAGTATACACTAGCTCATCACTTCTGCGATGTGATAGTGAGATATGTATTAGATCAGGGGGTTTCATCTGGGCACAAAACGAGCTTTTATTCTTTTCCGAGCCCTTAACGGACAAAATGCAATATTAGAAAAAACCTGAATGTCATACGAATGACTGCAATATTGAAATAAATCGTTTTAATAGCAAAATAAATAGTATTATTTTATAAAAAAAGTCAGCTTGGATACTTTGAACATCAGAATATAAAGTCAATCCTAGCACAAAAATGCATACTAATATAAAAATAGCAGGATTATTCAACAGCAATATATAGTAAGCAGGAATCATGAAATTTATCTATATATGCAAGTATTTTTTTATTCGTATTTTTATTTTTTTCAAATTTATTTTCTATACATAAATGAATTGTCTTCCCAATTAAATATTATTAAAAAGATCATTAGCAATCTTCACAGAAAAAGAAAACATAAACCGTCATTAAATTTTTTTTTTGTGTAGTATAAGTCTTATAAACTTACCTTGTGCTCTAAGAATAAAGAAAATATGAAATGTCAATATTCGTTATTCGGTATAATTTTTTTTAAACCGTTTTTGATATTAATACGAATTTATGGCTGTTCAAAACGTAATCAATACAAAGAATAATAAGCATGAATATCGATTGCATATAATAAGTCTACATACAAAGGGTTCTATACCAATAGAGTATTAGAGCGTAATGAGTACTACAGGCAAAAGGCTATAAAAAAGTATAAGACTGTAGTCTGTTATGTATATGGTATAGGGTTTTTGGGTTTCTATACTCATTTGCTTGGTTAATTTGATTTTACCCTATTTTTTGTTTCATTGCGATTTTAGTTGAAAAGCCCTGTATATGATTGCTGCATGCTGTAATAAATCAGGCAATATGTAATTTAGTACTATTTTATTGTAGTGGAATCTAAATGTAAATTTTTCCTAAACTCTAATTTTCTAGTAAATTAACGATCGATCTTGTTTATATTGCAACTTGTATCTATATGCAATAAAATTTTATTATGTGGATAGAAAAAGTATCGCTGTCTGGAATACTACAAAAAAAACTTTTTTTTTTTATTTTCCTGAGAGTTAATTAAAGAATAAAAATCGGCAAAAACCAAAATGGATTAAAGAAAATATACAAGATGAAAATAATAATCACATATCCGTTATATGTCAAAGTTTTAGTTTTCTAGATAAAAATATTTTTATCTTACAACTCTACAGCAGAGTGTGCCTTTTAGTGCGAATTTATATTTAATTTACAAAAAAACATATTTTGCAATCTCGACAGAACGAACTTACATTGGTCTCAATTTGTTTGCTAAAAAAAATGCGTAGTATTTTTTTTGTGGTTTACTTATTTAATGCTTGTGTAAGATGTAATTAAGATAATAACGTGAAAACTACAAACTTAAAGTGATATTGCGTATAAATTATACTCCGGTTGTTTGATAAATTGCCCGAACATCATACCACACAAAAATGACTTACTGGCAGATGACAAAACATAGTTTTAATCTAGTACCAATTGTGCGCACTTAATTAGCGAGGAAATATTATTGACCAAAAAATTGATTTTTGCTTAGCAAAAACTCATCTGACGTCAAATCCATGCTTTAATTGTAATTAATATTTTTTTATTGTCATTTGTAAGAGCTGCTAACGTTCACTGCTTTTCACAACCAATATACCCTCTTATGTTACTTTGCCGGCTATAATTGTACAGTTGGTGTTTACAAGAAGGGTTTTTTTTTTAGAATAACACGTTTTTTGATACTTGAACAAAAGCAAATACTTAATATATACAAAAAATTACAAAAAATGCTTTATATCTCTATTTACATTTTTGTACCTTATAAGGAAGTAAAAAAACGATGCATATATTTTTTATCTAAAAATCGCAAACGTTACATTTTTTGGTATTTTTGCATATATTATGTTACGGTATAGATTTGCCGGTTTTTTATGACTCAGTTTTTAGATTGCTAAGAATTTAACGTAATTTTACCGTATAATATTGTACAGTGTAACAAGTTTTCTTATGAACAACGAAACCTGTATATAATTGTTGTAATTTATGCAAGGTTAAAATATATAAAAATGTCTTTTACATATATTAAACATAAATACTAATTCCTTATATAAAAAGTTGTTTAATGTCTAGTTGTTACTAATTACTTTTTGCAGTGTATAAAAGATATTACAAGGAATTCAATTTAATCAAGGTGTTTTTTTCATACATTAAATATTGTTATTGTTAAAACACAGGTAAAAAAATTTGATTTTTATTGTATTCTTCTCAATAATATTACTATATAAAATATTTTACTGGCACCTGCATTTTAGTATTACATAAAGAGCTCCACTGATTATACGTATGTAGCTTTTTTTATTGTTTTGGCCTGAATTTATTTTAAGTATAAATATAGTAAGCAAACTACAACTTACCATTAAATGAAAAAAATAGATGTCCAAAAAGCCATAAAAAATTATATTAAAATTTCATACTGTCAAAATTTATATATAAAGTTTCGAATGCAAACAAAGATGCATTTTGTTGTAAAAAGCAGATTTTGTGGTTATATAAATATATTCGAAAGACCAATTATTGTAAAAGGGTAAAAAAAAACAAAAAAGTAATATTACACAGACGTGTTAAGTTTTTGATTGATCGACCCGTCCAGACACGTACATTTATTTTTCTTCGGTCCTACTACCAGAATATGCTGCGCTTTTGAGTTTTTACAATATCTTAAAAGAATTTTAGAGGCTGCCAGTAGCAGAAGTTCGTTAAGCCGGTCACGCGTTCAAAAAATATTCGAGTGTCTTCCTCGTGTTCAATATAGCCAAAAATATAATTGGAGAGGATGCCAAATCTCGGGCACTATTTGTTTTACGTATTCAGGAAGATTAATTAATTTTTTTAAGTGATTGTCTTTTTTGGCAGCAACCTACGCAGAAAAAAAAACGTACATGTTTGTATCTTTATGCGCAGAAGTTTTTACTTTGGACCCTTACACAATATATTGATACTTGCAGCGTAAAAAATTTCTTAGTATTTGCCCAAACCCCATGCAAGAATCTTTGTTTTGCACAAAAAAAAACACATAATAAAAACAAATAAATTTCCAATAAAATATATAGTCTTTTGCTTGTTACTTGTGGTTTGTTTACTTGTATAAATATATATACGATTTGTACAATTTATAAAAGTTTAACGTAGAAATATGAAACTTACATCTACAAAAGTATAAAAGTGTTTTAAAACTTTTGTTAAATAGTTTTAATCATGTAATATTGTCGTTTACATACAACTCTGGTTAAATTTGTTGGCATGCGTGCCACTCGACCATTAACTCATACGAAGAACTCGTTCGAGGGAGCGTACCTCGAACATCTTTCTAAGTATGCAATCGACTGAAGAAGTAGGGCGTGCAGCATGCAAGAAAGATGTTGAAGGGCCAGCGATCAAGGCGTCGCGCTGATTGGTTCCTAATGATAGGTACGTAAAGAACGAATATAATAATAGAATTATCATTATGTTAAAGAGTTATAAAAAAAGTAAAAATGACATTTATATAAGATGGTTACAGTTTAATAAATATCTAATAGCTAATATTCTTTTCGTCAAGCTGGAGTGACTTCCGGCGCTAAGCCAGCCTTTTCCACAAATATTGTTAACTTAAAAAGTTGCATTTAAGATTTCAATTTGACGTATACTACATTTTTATGTTAAAAGACAATTAAAAGTGTTTTGGTACTGAAAACACATCATCATTAGTGTTAAACCAGATTCTACAACATATTATATACTGCATGCAACGAGCCCCTGTCATGGATACGAACTCCAAAATTCATTTGGAAGCGTAATGTCAGATATTCGCGAGTTCAATGGATATTAACAAGGAAATGTTTTATGAGATTAAAAAACTGATTGTATGTGTGATGTATAAAAAATGGAATAAAGCTACTGCAAAAAGTTGCTACGTTAAGATATTAACTTAACACAGATGCTTTTTTTGGCATTACTAAACAAAAAAACTCCATGCCTTATGCCACACATTTTCACACACAAAAAAATAATCCTAATTGAAAAATGCTTTTATAATATTAAGAGAAGCGTTGATATTAAATTTTTAATTTGAGTAGAGCAAATAGATAAATCGTTAATTAAAACCTATTTCTCTTAGTGAAAAACCTTTTTTAACAAACCTGCGACTTAAAAAGTGTCGTTGAAAAGTAATTTTATTTTAAGTACATGTTAAAGAATAATTGAAAATCTTATATACAATTTATACCAATATAAAGAGGTAGTTTTGCGGAGTGTTCAAGATTCTTGAAATACAATAAAAAATATTTATGATCGGTAATAAGTGTTTGGCATGTTTTTAGTTTTTACTCGCTATTTCAACTCGTGACAAAAAATTCAACAATTATATTCGACAAAAAAAACCGCAAAGGTTTCTTTACCTAAGGTGTTTGGACCTTTCATACTATGATATTTTTTTTTGTGCAAATACATAAATAGTTTTTACT
This sequence comes from Agrenia bidenticulata, assembly GCA_034694785.1. NCBI lineage: Eukaryota > Metazoa > Arthropoda > Collembola > Entomobryomorpha > Isotomidae > Agrenia > Agrenia bidenticulata. The sequence continues at coordinate 19,753 of JAQFYM010002636.1, forward strand.
TTTTACAATTTTTAGTTTTATTGCTTATTTTGTGTTTTTAATTTAGCAAAGCAGACATAAAATAAAACCAAAGCGGGTATACTTTTATGTTATAAAAAAAAACATATACAGATCCAACTGGTGTCACAAGATTTTGGCTATTTCTGTAAATACGTAATTATTTACAAAATATAGATATCAGGATAAGAAAAAAACTTTACTTACATTTTAGCTCTTTATCATTTTCATAAAAAATTTATTTTTTTTTTTTGCAGTTACCTTTCTGTGGACGCGACTACTGGTAGGCCTATAAAAACGAATCACATAAGTGGTTCGTAAAAAAGTAAAAATGTACAATTTACGGACTCCTGTTTTTTATTTAACAAAAGGTTACACACGTGCGTTGGTAATGTACTTATAACTTATATTGATAGATGCGTATGTATATGATTTCAAAAAAAAGCCACTAGCTCTCCTTGATAATACGCAAAATTGTTTCTATTAATTTCAAAGTTAGTTTACGTCATAAAGAATTGTTTTTTTTTTTTTTGATGAGTAGAATATATAGCATTACTGATTACAGGTGTCATTTATACGCTGATTTTTGCAACACTTGTATATTATGTACACGGTTTTTTTTTGTCACGTATTTTGGATGTAAATAAAGTCTGCATTTCTTTATAATATTACGTAATTGCATGAAAAAAACCTGAATTCTGAAAATCTGTAACAGGTGTAATAGCTAACAACAAAAAACTTGTGTTAATAGCTTGCAAATAGACCAAATTGCTAAATTGTCAAAACCAATAACAAAACGTGCTCGCGGGTTTACCTGAACCTACGCAAGATAGTCATAAATTGCACCACGGGCACGTTGCAAGTATAAGTCGTTTTTTGGGGAAGTAAATAAGGCATGGGTTAGGTTGCATCTAGGGTTTATGATTGTAAGATGGCAAGTGTTTTCAGAGTAAAAGATGTTTTTATTTTACAAAAAAAACGAGTCTCGAGAATCGAGACGCGGGATCTCACGATTAAAACGGCAAAACTGTATAGATGACTATTTTGCTGCAAAAAAAAAAACTCTTTTGTTGTAAAATTATATGTCTAGAATACGTAATTTTTTGTTTCTTTGAAATAGTTTGTCCCCGTTATATATCTTTGTTTTTTTTTTTGTCTTTTTCATATGCATTGATTATTGCTAGTACAAATTACAGATACACTTTGTCAGTTTTATGCCCTTAACAAGACTTAAGTAAATTACAGAATTAAATATCAAAGAAATAGAAAATATTTTATGCAATTAATTACAGAAATACCAAGACTTGGACTTTCGACCCCTATAATCTAGGGTGGCACCCGAACCAAACCCGATCTAAAATGCCGGTTTAAACCCGCGACCCGACCCGAAACCCGGGAGGCAAGAAAAAAACCCGGCCGGTTTTTCAAAAAAAATAGTCGTTAGAGTTAGATGAAATATTATATATAGAATGAAAATTTTTTAAATTATACATCTTTCCTAACTTATATTTTAAAAAAGTCAAAAAACTTTATAGACAAAATAAGAATTTTATCGACAAAGAACGAGAAAAAGTCCTTACCTCGACATTCTGTCAACGATTTAAAAAATTATTATAAAATGATCTTTACTTGAAACGCAGAAAACAAAAGTTGCATTTTTCATCTAACAGATTATAAAATAACAAAAAAAAATTCAATAAATTCAATAAATAAAAACCCACTGTAAAAAACACAGCAACAAAAAAAACTACACAGAGTGTCACGGAGAATGCCGCTGTAACATTGCAAAGAAAAAAAAAAATTGTAGGCATGGTTTTCGTTATAAAATACTTGAAATACATTTCCGATATTTAATTTATAAATTTAAAATGTCTTGGTACTTTTTTTTTGACAAAAAGTGTTTGATACTATAATCAGAGTCACACACCATACAATTGTTTTATATAACACTTCATCTAAAAAAAAAAAAAAATCTAATAAAAAACATATGAATGCAAAGCGCGCGCGAAAATTTAGATAGAATTTTAACTAGTAAAAATGTGCAGTATGTAGTAAAAAATTCGACTGACAGTCATTAGCATTGAAATTATCATGTTGTATAGATTTACCCGTAAATAAAAAATCTCGGCATCTATGCATAATGATTAAATCCTGCCAAAATATTTTATGAGTATTTTGCAACAACAAATTTAAATTATTCTTGTGGTATTAATATGGCTCGTTAGTTTACCTCTTTTGTTTATGGTTTTCCTTACGGGAGTTTTGCGTTATTCAAAGTAAAATAAAATACCTTTTTTGGTATCTGGTGTTAGATAAGAAAATATTTTTTTGTTAAAGTACAACAATTTTTGTCGAAATAGTAAATTTTAAATTTGCTGCTATTTTTCTAAATAATACAGCTTGATATAACACTGCTGATTAGACGTTTTTTTCCGCTTATAAAGCGTATTTTGGCAATCCAAAAATACATTATTAAAGGAAATAAAAATATATTAATAAAATCGGTAACTGTGATATAGATACTATTTTTATATTATGTTCGTTGAATATTATACTGAGATTATATTGACGTTATCATATGAAACATAACATAAAAAAGAACTCCTTTTTTATCTTATTTAAACTTATATTTGACATATATACAACAAAAACTACACAAAAAATCAGCATGTTTTTTTTGTGTGATTTTTATAGGATTCGTTGCATCGTTTTTTAACAAGACCATACTTTTAAATACATTTTGTA
>JAQFYM010002637.1:0-22492 GCA_034694785.1 Agrenia bidenticulata
ACTGCAGCCTTGAAATACATAAAAAAACATAGGATCTAGTCTGGGATCGCATTTATTAAGGATTTTATTATCCCGAAAATATTTTCCTGGGATTTTGGAAACTGTAATAGTCCATCATGCAGGAAAGACTGCATAAAAAACACATAAGTTAACTATGAAAAAAAGAATGTAGAAAATGTTACAGAAAAAGCATGGTAACACCGTGATATCAGCAAATACAAGTGCTAAATTGCGTTTACAATCTGTTCTCAGTACATAAAAAAATACAGACAAAAAAAGTATGGTATGTCCTTGGATCAAAATCGTTGCAGAATGTGTTGTAAAATGCAAAAATGCCACATTGATTTGCATATTATAAAAAATATTAAAATGGTGCTTAATCATATCGCTTCTTAGTGAGCTGAAAATTGAAACAATGATTAAGATGATCCTAGATGGAGAGTTCATCACTGTAAGATGATACAGAAATTTTGTACAACATTAAAAAAATTGTGTTTATATATCATCATTTGCAGATTTACCCAATTTTAGAAAATTATGTTAAACACTTAGTAAAGACTGTATTATTTTATCAAGAAAAACAATCACAAGCAAACTTTTACTAACATTATACACAGGAAAAAGGACTTGGATGCATAATATACTAAAATCGTTTTATTTTCAAGTTGCCGACTGATACGTAGACTATCATTTAAAAAACATCTTTTATGGCAGTGACGGTGTGTTTTGTTACATTTGATTTATTGATGCTGTCATATTGCACGCCTTTTACAGAATTTGCAAAATCACTGTAGAAAAAAAAATGAACGAAAAGACTGATAAGTCGCTAAATTTAAATTAAAAAAATTGGTAGGATTTCGGACGATAATGCATCTAAAGTATATGCAGAAATAAGACGACACAGACTAAGCTAGTTTTAGAGAATGCGTGTAAGCTACTACTAGTTGTGCATCTTGCTTTAGCCACCGTTGGTTTTTGTACATGTTTAAGATTGTTTGTAATTTAAAATGCTACAGTACGGCACTAATGTTATATTAATGGCTACCAATTTTGTACAATATACAAAATTTGCTACTCCAAAAACTCATCCAGAATTTTTCGCACAAAATGAACAGCAAATATAACATGGTTTTGCAATTTAAATTACAAAAGAATGCAATTAAAGGATAAGAAGATATTGTCAAAAATTCTAATAATATAAAATGTATACGAATGGACACTTCAATATATTTTTTGAGCAAGTAATGGCTACGGTAATGCATACGAAATCATTTTAATCTTAAATTAATATCAGTCTACAAGGTTGTGTATGTTATTTACATAGTAAAAGCCTAGGAAACGAAAAGACATTTGTATTATACGCCATAAATCGAGGCCCTACAAAAAGACCTTTTCTAGTGCGGATACGCCTAGCTGTGTAACAATCAAGGCAAATAAAGAACCCATCGAGTTTTTTACGTATAAGATTTGTCGGATTGCAGAATTTAAGTAGCGCAAAGCATGTTAACGATTTTTTAAAATCCAAAATGAGGAATATAATTTTAGATTAGAGCAAGAAAATTTGAAATACAACAGGAATACATGAAAAAACATGCAAAGAGAAGCACAACTCATGTATTTGGTCTTGATTTCGAGATTATACTAACGAAACAGCTCTAAGAATAAAAAAAATTTTGTTAACCAAACTGCATACAGTTAGATGATCCATGTAAATTTGGTGATTTGAAATATGAAAAATATACACTTTTGATTTAAGCCAAACGCATTTTTGTGTGGGAGGCTCTTTGTTTAAGCTTAAAAATGTTTCTTCTACTCGGGTATATATGTAAACTGAAATCAAAACTAAAGCTATATAATAAACCGAATGAGATCGCCGCCAGAAAATAGCAGGCTGTAATAAATAACGGGTTTGGTGTGATCATTTTTTAGAAAACCAATTTACGGTCTTGCAAGAAACTTGTCTCAACCCTTTAAATAGGGGTATTATTTGCGTTGACGCGCGCAATGCTACTTTGCGTGTAAATATTGTTTTTTTGTAAATACAAAAGTACACATTTTGAGCTGGTATGTATTTGATCTCGTTAAAATTTTTTACGAGTTTTTTTTTTGATTTTTTGTTTGCACAAATACTGCTTTCGCATTTATATATACATTTTTTTATCGACATAAAAATATTCTGCAAAAAGAAAAAAAAAACTGATTCTTTAAATTTGAATTCAACTTGAAAAACCATTTTTTTAATTTAACAGTTTATTTAATTTTGATTAAAGTTTGTTAACAATTTGCTGAACTAAAGTAAATTTGCTCATACAAAAAGAAATCATACTTTTTAATTGTAGAAATTTTTTTTGGCGTAATAATAATGTTGTAAGCTGAAAAAATTCAGTTTTCATTAACAAAAAATAATATAAACATAAGACTGGTACTGCCTAATTAAAATGTAGTAGAGGCATTTTACATTACAATATTATACTCTTGCAAAAACGCGTACAAACAATTTTTTATTGTATGCAAAAAATTATAATAGCCGTTATAATTACAACTATTATTTTCACGGTTATTTACGAACAAAATGAAACAATGCAACTGACAGGATGATTTTTTACGTAGGTAACCACGCATTTTTAGAGAAGATAAATCAATAGGCAATTTATAGCTGTATTTAACACATTAAACATACCGTATAAAACAAAAAAAAAAACTTAAAGTTTTGTATACAAGATTTACAATACAAAAAGTGTATTGTGGTATAACGGCATGTTTTTTACTCGTAAAATGTTATCAAGCAAACTATATGCATATTTTAATTTTAAATTCAATGTAAGTTTAGTTGAGAATTTCGTTGTTAAACTTTTTTTATTCTAATAAAAACCATGTTTTGTTTAGAAAACAACGCATGTTAGCATATATATTGCTGATTATTGATTATGCTATTAGTTTAAGCTTAGTAGCATAACTTTTTTTAGGCAGTACTATTTACTATACACAAAGTGATTAATAAAATGTTTGTTATATGAAAAACTACTGACTGTCTACGCAAAGCTTAATACATACTGTTTTTGTTTTGTGGAGCATCTAAAACAGGTGTTTTTTTTATTGCATTTACCGCATTTTTAGAACTTATTAAATATAAAAAGTTTTGACAAATTGTAGTCAGAGTTCAAAATTCATAGAATTGCTGTTTTTTGTTTTTATCACATATTTATATATATATAATAATAAATTTTTAAAATAGACACCTATAAAATGATTTGAAATAGAGAGATTTGCTTTGTAATAGAAACAAAAGTGATTCACATACACTTCTTACCACGAAATAAGTTTTTCGGTAGTTCTGTGCCTTTATAAACACTAAAATTATAGAAAAACCCTTTTGGCAAGAATTCAATGTTGTACACAAAAATTATAAAATTACTAAAATTTATATACTAAAAGCTTTATGTAAAAGTATCAAGAAACAAATTTTTGTTGCGTAAAAAACATAGAAAAAGTCTTAATACTTTATTACAGACGAAAAGCGCATTTTAGAGTCTAATATATTTCTGACCGGGCAGTCTAGACAGATCCACTATTCTTGCACAAGACATACGAATACTCACATAAACTAGTTTTATGTTCGCACGAAACATGTTATATATCCTGCAGTGCATTTAATTCTTTTTAACAGTTTGCTTTGTATACTTGTTCTTTTTCTCTGTAAAAACAATTTTTATTATAAATATCCTATCCAGTCAGAAAATTGTTTTCTACAAGCAAAACTATACGTAAAATATTTTCCTCTTTTTCAATGAAATGCATTTCGGTAACATTTGCATTTTTTTAAAAATCATCGGATTTTATTTTTTTTATGATGTTTGATGGTGTGTCTATTATACCGCACAATTTTTATTTTTATAATGAAGCATGCTTTTATTTCCGTTGCTAATTTAACACGCCAGTCTGCCTATTCAATAGGGCTTTTTCTTTAAGACTGAAAAAATTTCCTGTTAATTTTTTTTTTCTTTTTTCTTATGGCTTATAACTTTATATGTCAGCTAAAAGGTAAGAATAAAACAACAGTAACTAAGTGGCGAAAAATACTTTGCGCACGGCAAAAGATAAATAAAATATTTTCGATACGTAAATACACGACATGGCTGCAAGCAGGGGCATAACCAGGATTAAAGCTGATCGGGCAATAAAAAATAATTAAGCTCAAACATCAAATTTTTTTTTTTTGAATTTCTATGAAACAAACCTAAAAAAATTAAAAAATACAAATTTTTTTGCAGTATTATTGCTTTCCCTTTTACGCCCCAAAGAAGAACACCCCCTAAATTACGGCGTGAGTTTTCGGGGGGGGGGGGGGGGTTTGCCCGGTTTCCCCTCCCCTCCGGTTAGCCACTGGCTGCAAGCATAAGATTAATGTGCTTAAGAAACAGGAACAGACTATACAAAACTTAACATATTTTTATAAATTAGTTGATGCAAAAGCAAAAGTATTTGTTTTAAACTTCTATCGCCGTATATAATCTAGGAAATAGTACACAAGGATAAAGCAATCCAAGAAGTAGTAACAATGACCCGTCGTGCATGCTGAAAGTTACTTCCAAGACATCACAAATCTTTTAATGCTACAAATATCTCTATTTTATCTTATTTAAAAAATTTTTGCGCCAGTGATAAAAGGATTGTACGAGATGACTAAAACGTGTTTTTTCACGAAAAGTTAAACCCTTAAAAATTGTCGCCGTTTAGGATTTCCGAAACTGATATACTGCAAGTTGTTTTTTTATAAAATCCAGAACAACCTTTTACACAAGATATCGAACACCAAATCCTTCAACAATAACAAGAAAAATAAAAATAAAAACACTTGCTGACAAAAAAAGAAAAGCCTGTTAGATGCAAATCCGTTGACTTGCCATAACATGTAAAGTTGTTATTGACTTGATATTTGTATTAGTGAAAGTTTAAGGAAAGCTTTGTTGGCGATGTTTACTATGACATGACGGTTTTTAATATTCAATCGAATAATAGCAAACAGACAATAAGTACGTACTTAAGAGAAACTAATAAATATAGTTGCAGCCTAGTAAAAAAGTACTTCATGAAGTAGGGTTTTTGCAGCGGTTCTGAAACTTTTATGCTGTAAGTGAACAGGGGGCAAACAAAAAAAAAACGCGGTTTTATAATGAAGTCCTGTAATGTTTTTCACATTATGTATAAACAAATAAAAAAAAGATAAGTAAATACAGACGTCATTAAAACAATTTTTCTGGGGTTTGTAAAAAATGTTAAGTATATTATGACGTCTTGATTACAGCAAATACTTATATCTACTCATAAAATACCGGTTGAACGACATGCCGCATTGCACATAATATGCTAACCTCAGTTAGTACGTATTTTGCAATATTTTGTATATATCAAGAGATCAAAACAGGCAATTTTGGCTTGTGAATCATTAAATTGACTCGCTTCTAGCTTTCGCTAATTTATATATAGTTATGACAAGGTAAGAAAAAAAATGCACAGGAAAATTACTCCAAATCTTATTTGGTCTTGGTATAGTATTAGAAAACTATAAGTAAACCAAAAAGAGGTCAACATATGGCACAAAGATAATAAAGGCAGTAGTAAAAGCCTTCAAAAAAAAATACCCTGCAAGTGCACTACTATTCCACCGATTTCCTTGCGATTCCTTTTACGTAACTCAACACTCTTACATATGCAAAAAATCATAAAAACAGGAAATAAAGTGGTGGCATAATGCACGAGAATAAAACTCTTCCAGGATAATCAAAACGATGTATAAAATATGTTATATTATTAACTTAAATCAATTCACTGGTACTAACAGTACCGCATCATATAATAAATTTCGTGTTTTTACAAATAAAAAGCAAACGCGATATTTACAGAGTACGATATATATTCCGATTACAATTTGCTTTTTTTTTTTGTAAAAAAAAATTGCTTGAATGTCTTTTTGACATGCATTCGCAAAATCTGCCTAATTTTTACATATTATAGTTGCAATTTTTTATTATACCTGTACAAGTTCAACTGTTGCCACATTTTGTCTATTTTATGTGACTTGAAAATATTAGAGAGGAGACTGTACAAAAAACCCTAACATGTTATTGATATTGTACTCCTAAATTGTATTAAATACAAATAGAAAAAAGACCGATACAGGTAAGCACTAAAACTTCAAAATAAACCATAAAGCTAACAAAAACGGTTTTATTAATGCTTTTGTTTTTAATTTTATTATAAATGTTTTGTTTTATCTTAGAAACCTGTATTTCACATTTTTTGTACAGTCCGAGAATTTATGTTTTTATGTATCAATTATATCACTAACCTATGTTATCACGCTATCATTGAATACGTACGCATGCAATATTGTAAGCTTAATAAAAAAAACAGGTCAATTTAACAATTTGATTTACATTTTATTTTACATAAATTATATAACGTAAAAATTATTATCTTTATGTATTTTTGTGGCACCAGGGAGCGACGTTTTGCATGAGCAAACGCCTCAAGCCAAACTAAGTATAAGACGTGTATAACCGTGCAAAACGGGTTTATTATATAAAAAATCTATTTTTTAATAAATAAAGGTTATAATTATTTTCTGTTTAAAAACATTTTCTACAATGAAGAGCAAGATGTTACACATTACAAAAGATACCTACTTCTAATAACTCAATGAACAATGAAAAGAGTATGTTTTTCTTTTTCTCGAGTTAGATATTGGCTTGTCGTGTTTTTTCGTTTGCCCTGAAGGACGAGAGTCGCTTTATTCATATGTGTCTCTTATACGCATTAAGGCAGATAACAAAACAGTATGCGTGTTTTTTTTTATAAAATTATACCCATAAGATGATAATGTAAACATTCACAAAAATAAAAACCTTGTCTACCCTAAAAAAATCTTAAGGACTTTTTTTTTTGATATATAATACTTTATCATTGCAATGCTATATAATATAAACATACAAATGCATTTGTTATTTTTAGACGGTCCCGGTCCTGAGACTGCCGCCGGATTATAGTAACAATAAATTACGGTACGGTCAGGTTCGGTCAAAAATCGCAAAAGCACACACCGGATACACGGCCATAACATACATACCGTGCTGGGTGTTGACGAGTCCCGTAGCGAGTGACGCAATATATATGTTTTTTGCCTAGTTACGACACAATATAATACGAATAAAGATAAAAAAAGATTTAGTATAGTTTTATTTTTGCTGCTTGGCGATGGTATGCAGATATACATATGCAAGTTTTTGCATTACGTCAGAGAATTAATTTTATATCGTTCATTAAAAAGAAAGCAATTTTTTGTTCATTATTGTTTTTTTTCTTTTTACGCCGCCAATATATAAAAAATTAGTATCATTTTAGCGATATTATTACTTTTGTTACCATTTATCTATTTAGAAGACTCAGTAGAAACATTAGACTTGTCAGACGAAATTCTAAGGCAGATTAACGGACCTGTATACTCACTGCGTAAGAAAAACAAATTGTCAAATTTACAAGTAAAACAACTTGATGTAAACACACACAAATTAAAGCGGATTAAAATTCTTAAGAGTTTTTAAAACGAAACAAAATGCATTTATTCATAAAAAAACTCTATTATTTAACACAATACTCTAATTATAAAACAATCAAACACAAAAAAACCGTATAATGCAGTTTTTTTTGTGTAAAAAGCTTTTTTTTGCAAATATAAAAATTATCAACTCTCAATACCACATTAAAAGATAAAACACTTTGACCCTACTTTTTTTATCCATTTGATTTACACTTTGAAAAATATAATAAAAAACTTACAAAATTTATAATGTTTAAAAATTTACAAAAAATGCAATACAAAATACTATTATTACAAGTTAAAAATATTCATACCCATACATTTTGTAAAAAACACAAAAAAACTAGGACTAGGACTGTATACTTTTTGACATTTTCTAACGTCAAAGCGCTTATTTTTTTATGTTAATTAACTATTTTCTATTAGACTGCTTTTACTGACGATGAAATAAAATAAAAAAATACAGCCTGTATAATTTTATACACCTTAGGCAACAACATTGACAGATATAAAACATATTAAGAACACTGTAATTGCAACACACATGAAATCAGCGGATTAATGTGCCATAACAACATTAGATGCGTTTTTTTTTGCAGATTTAATTATGATTTTTTTTTCTAAGGAAAAAAAAAAAAAACGTTTTTTGAATTTTTGATTGGGCAACAGCTACTTAAATAGGCATCGTTGCAAGACTTACAGTACAAAATGCAATTGTGTTGTTTTTTCATGCATAATAGTATATACGTTTTTATGTATATGTAGAAAAAAATGTTTAAATGATTGAATAATCAAAAGTTAAACTAAAAATATAGCCACTTACTATTTGATAAAAACTATACAATATATAGGGTTTTTAAAAGCTTATATACCAAAAAATGTAAAACAAAATTCGTATACTTTTTCATAAAACTGTGAAAAAGTTGTAATAAAGACATTTTATATGCACAAAGTATTTCTTGTATATTGATATAGTAATATGGTTTTTCATTTCTACTTTCAATATTGATATTTTATGATTTTCTAGAGCTCTTTTTTGTTTTTTAATAGTTTTTTTATTTAAGTATGAGTATTTTGGTCATTTTATAATTAACTATTAGGAAATGCAAACTCCGTAACCGATTATTTGCTTAAAAAAAAATTTTGTTATTGTTGGTATTTTGCAGGTTCAGCGTTCGAACACTGTTTTGTTATTTTCGTTTAAGATCTTGCGCCGCTACTTTTTTTAGATCTTAGGCTACTAGCATCTTTAGAAAAATCAAACAAAGGTCAAATAAGAATTCTTAGAAGAATTATAGTTGTAGAAACAAAGTAAATATTTTAACATCTAATTGTGGTAATTTTTCGAAGTTTTTTTATAATGATTTTTTGCAAAATGCATTGATGGATTTTTTTGTTATTGAGCGATAATTTATCTTAATGACGATCTTTTTGTTTTAAAGTATTTATTTTCGTACTTTTATTAGTAATATGCACGTTGAACACAAAAAAGTCAAACAAGGATTATAGTCTTATCGGGGTCTTTCCTTACTACAAATAGTAAAAAAAGTGACGCCAAAAAGCCTAGAGCAATTCATATACCTTGTTTAAAGCGGTGTCGTTACTTTCTATATTTTTTAAATTTGTTTACATAACTTGCGCAACGGATTTCTATAGCCATTGTTTAAACAGCAAACAAACAAAAAAAATAAATAAAAATTTGCCTCGTGTAAACAGCAAATTTATATACTTAAGAAATGTACACGTTCATCCGTAAAAAAAAGAATATAATTTCTTTTGTTTTTGCGTACAACTCTAGACAACAAGATGAACAGACTATGTCTAGAAGCTAAAAATACACAATAAAATACTTTACTTAACTATTAGCTTGTGAAAAAAACAGGAATTACAAACTCAGTAATATTAAAATAAATAAGCAAATAGATTCTCGGATAAAAACTTTTTTTAATAACTGATTATCACTTATACTAACCCGTTTTTTTTATTGTGCCTTTTTTATGGGTTTCACTGCATTTTTGTATAAAAAACCATATTTGCACAATCACGCAACAAAAACACATCAAAATTGTATTTTTTCCTCGGGGAAAAATTTAAGATTTTTTTATATATTTAATAGATGTTAAAAAAAAAGATAAAAATATCCAAGAAAAAAAAAGTTGATAAATCAACCAAAAAAATATATATCGTAATATACTTAAAAAACATTTATTTCTTCAAAAAAAAACAAATAGATCATTAATACAAAAAAAAAACTAAAAACATCTGCTATATTCTTTCCAAGCCGCAAAAAAATATGATTTAACGAACTAGTTGTTTAAAATACAATTACGGACTTATATGCCATAAAAAAATTGGTTTTTGTATGTATACAGTAAATGCCATATAAAAACGTCACAAAATATGGTTTTGACGGTTTTTTAATTCATTAATCGATTATATATACTGTATATTACTAAAACAAAAGCGTACGAGTGTTTTTTGCATGATGCAAGTATGTTTATATGCGGCTTTCGCATGCTATTTTTCGTGTCATAAACATATTGAACGACTGTTTTATTACAAAAACAAGTGTGTATGTTTACTGCACACAAAAGATCAAATACTTTTTTATGTTTTGTAAGTATATTATAGATTGCATGTTTAATTGTGTTTTTGATATGTGTTAGACCACATATGTAATTACCTTGCTAACTCATTAATGATGTTTCTTTTTATAAAAATATGTTTTTCGTCTAAGAAAACAGTGGCGTAACCATGGGGGTTTTAGAGTGAGTACGATGACCGCATACGTACAAAAACTTAGCCCAATCGTAAGAAGGAAAGATCTTTTTGCGACAAAAATATCAAAATATGTTTAAAAAATATTTTAATATTGAAATAAACTAGTAATACGTTTTTTTTGTTTATCGTGAATAGTACATCCCACTTTGAAACGGTTTGGGTCTATACAAATTTTTATATTTTACTTAATATAAAACATAAAATGTACATGAACACCGTGTAAACAATTTTTTATAATTTTCAAATTTTCTGTGATATTTTTATATTTTTTAAAATTCCATGTGGTCGATTTGATGCGCCTTTTTTACTAAAAAAGAAAATTCGTATTTTAAGAGACTTTCATTTTTTCGAGTGGTAACCTGTAACGCACATGTATTTTGTGTCTACCTATGGATACACATGAAAAACATTTTGAACCATACATAGCAGAGATTTTTTTACAAAAATGTATGCATGAAAAACTTTTGCAATGCCAGATCTTTGTTTTTGTTTTTTTTTTTATTTTGATAGAAATACTTAAAAAAAACGTGTATACACACAAACTCATATTTTTATGCGTTTTGTTTTGTAAGTAAACATTCGTCTCTTTGGTTTATACTTTTATATAAAAAAGTGGCCGCGCCTGTAAAGTTTTTTAATAAAGGTATATGCCTGTTTGACAAAAAGAAGTACGAGTTTATTTCAGATAACACACTCCAGATATTTTGTGTTTGCACATAGGTTTTAACAAGCAAAAAATATGGATAAATAACAGCCCTATAAGGCAAATATTATCGACTTAAGTATATGTAAATTGCCTTTTTGATAGCTTTAAACAATGCAAATATACTTGTTCTTGTTAGTATCATAACCCAAAATAGTCAAATTATTGTAGTTTCCGTTTTTTTAGTTCCAAATAAAAAAAGAAACTGTAAAAAGTTTTAAGTAAAAACAAGAAAAGCACACTTACTAAGGTTGACTGCATACGGCAAGTTTTTTCTTGCAAGAAGTCTATTTTTTGCCTTTTTCTTAACAAATAAGCGCAAATTTTTTTTAAATATACATTTGAGATAAATTTTATTTTACCAATCAAAAGGATTTTTTTATACACGGTACAAAACTTTATTTACTTTTTTCCTGTTACATGAAAAAACAAGTTAAAGGGGTTTTATACATAAAACAGATTATAAATCAATTTCATGCTGATTTTATAGTTTTATCATGTCTTTTTTTACTAAAATATATTTCAAACAAAAAAGCGAATGCATTTAAAATCCTTAAATCCAAAAAAATTTTGTACATTATATTTGTTTTTTTATTCTTTGGCTCAGTTATAAAACATAAAACTATCAGATAAAAGATTACATTGCTATATACGTGTTTGTAATCGAGCAAGTGAAAGCTTGCATATCCATTTACATTCAATATTTTGCTTTTTTTTTGTAAAAAACTGCCACAAACATACGCATTAAATTTTTTTAATGTAAAAGCAGTAAGAGGAAAGCTGTTTTTAAGTATGAGTAGAATACAACTTAAGTTCGGAAAAAAATAAATTTACAAGGTGTTGGTGATAAAGAAGTAATTTTACCTTGTTTGTCACCTCTAACAAGAGTGTTCTGAAAGTCAATAAGAATTACCCTCTGCCTAAAATAGAAGCTGAGAAATGCTTGAAAGATGTTGTGTCTTGTTTCCGCGTGTTAGGATAAGAAAAGAACAAATACGCGCGTGTCAGGGTGACAGGTGATAAGAAGATATGATATATTACGCATGTAATATAGATGATAAATTATCAGCTATATAAAGACGCAGTTTTTAAATAAATAAGTTTTCTTTTAAATGCCATTTACTTAAAAGATAAAGGAATGCCCAGGCTCATCCAAAACAAGGCATTTTATAAATATTGTAAAATTAGCACACTTCTTTTGACGTAGACTGCATAAAAGTTTATCCGCATATTTAGCTGCATATTTTACGCCTTTTTATACATAAAAAGTTAAAAATATTGCATTTGACGCAATTACAGTTTTCGACGCTTTTACAAGCATATATAAACCTTTAGTATACATTTTTGTTTTTTATGCATATTAAAAATACTAAATACGCAAAATAAAATAACAAAAGTGTAAAAACGCAACAAGCGCTAAAAGAATTACTATTATATTACGTTTCTAGCATACTATATACTTTCTCGGATCGTATGGGTATCTTAATACAATCATGCCTTGCTGTGTCTATTTTATCAAGAATGCAACTACAATGAACCCCTTTAAACGTCATTACACTGGCTATACTCTACAAATCATGATTTTTCTAAATATTTGCCAAGGAAGTATATGTTAAAGATCCATGTTTTATGTTTAAATATACTTTAAATAATACCCTTGTTAACAAAAGATATTCCATACGCAGTTGTGTTTTTTTAGACCAGGTTATGTTTTTAAACCCGAGTTTATATACACCAGAGTTTTTAAATGTTAATAAAGGCGTTGCTTTCAGATTAAAATTGCTATACAAAAGTACAAAACAATGCTGTATATTTTATGCAAAATGTAAAAATTTAGTTTTTTCCTTCGTCTTTTACTTATGTCTATGCACTGCATGTTTGTTATATTTACCAATATAAAAAAACTAAATTTTTTAGCACCCGCCATCTTACATACACAATGAATGTTAAAAAAACAACTTGGAATTTCTTTATAAGCGTAAGCCATGCTGAAACAATTTTATTAATACATAAAAAAAAATATATTTCCTTAATATTCTCATAAATAATTTTTATATTGCATAAATCTGACTTTTGTTTTTTTTTTTACAAAAACCGTGGCACAAAAAATGTGGCACGGTATTTGCATAAGTTTTCCTGTTACATCCAATCAAAGAGCTTATTTTTGCTTTGGTTTTTTTTTTAATTTCTTTATGTAAAATAGTTTTAATTACGAAAATTGTAGCAAAAGAAATAAAAAAACTGGTAATGATATAGGCAAGGTTATTAAACTCTACGAACTATATATTTGTATAGAGTTTTCGTATTAAAAGATGTTTTTTATTATGAACTGCTAGCCATTTAATATAGTTGAACTGGACATTCACGTGCAAAACACTTAGACTATGATCGTTTAAGTAAAGGTAAGTGTAATTTGTAAGGGATTAAATAGGAACAACTAATTTGCGAATATTTTTTGTATAAAAATTTATGCGAAAAAACCAAACAAAAATTTTGATCAACGTGTAATTCTTTCTTTGTTGCCCTCAAGTTAAAATCAAGTCTACGCCACTCCTGGTCAGTATTCACTTTATAATCATCAGTTATAAAAACTTAAATATAGAACCGGCAAATTGGATTTTAAATTTTTATAAAAATTTATATAAGTATTTGGGCCAAAAATACTAAAAATATTTCAAATTTTTCTTGTATGAAAATTTTTTTAAGAAACTCCTTTATTTTCAGTTTTTTTAAGTGAAAGTAATATGAATAAGAATACCTTTTTATACTTGTGTCTCATTAAATGCTGTTTCGCACGTATAAATATATTAAGAATTATAAAGCCTTAATTAAACATATCATCGAATACTGTTTCGTATTTATGTATATTTTACTTTAAAACTTGTTTTAAAAAAAAGTAATTGTATTATTATTTGAAATAGTTAAGATTTAGTCAACGACTCCAACAGACAGGGAATAGCAACAAAGGACTATTAGTACAAAATATTTTATAGTTGTTCAAATATGTATTATAAAAAATTGTTTAAGTTGTAATTATTAAATATTAAAGAAATACTATAATAAGTAAAATATACAACATTGGTTGTAAAATACTAAAATAAAAATATTCTGTTTCTTTATTTAACTATACTTATACAAAATACATCTTTTTTGTTACGCAAGCCATAGTTACCTACATAGCGTAGTGCTTATATCGCATTATACTAAATGTTTGCATTTTATGTTACAAAAACAGACAACTGCAGTACCCGTATCACATATTTTTTTACGGTAAAAATTATTTAAATATTTAAGCAAATAAAAAATTATACGTCGTTACAATAGAAAATAACAAAAAAAAAGTTTTTAAAAAGCAACATTAAGTTGAACCGTAAACAATTTTTATCATGTATACTTGTTTTGCGTTTTTATATCTTTTTTAGGTTTGTTTTTTTTGGCTGGAATACTTTTTTACTATAATAAGAT
The DNA here is from genome assembly GCA_034694785.1 of Agrenia bidenticulata. NCBI lineage: Eukaryota > Metazoa > Arthropoda > Collembola > Entomobryomorpha > Isotomidae > Agrenia > Agrenia bidenticulata. Next base: position 14,547 of record JAQFYM010002637.1, read on the forward strand.
GTTTCGCCCAAGATACATATACACTATCATGTTGCTAGATTAAAGAGACTATATTTACGTAACACAAAAATATTTATCTATGTAAAAAAATATTCACAAACATGGCAATATGTCTGTATAGGTTATTTGTTTTTGTATAAATATAAAAAATGTTTTTTGCATGAAAAGAGGTTTATAATACTATATTTACGGCTTAAAAAAATATTACCGTGACAGAAATATATATATGATCTTTTTCGCATGTAATAAACAAGTAGATGATAAGATCGTTGTATACATATGCTTTTATTTACACTAAAGCATTTTGATATTTTTTAGAATTTAAAATTATTTTTTGTTGTTCTGCTAGCTATGTAATTTAAAAAACACATAAATTGTACAAACTGTTTATAAGTTTAATACTTAGCCAAATGGGCTTTTTCTTTTTAAAACTCCCGTGTACCCATGTATTTTATTTTTTTGCCGAAATCTACACAAAATGTAATACTCAGTAAATGTCACCCACGTGAATAAAAAATTAAGTCAACTGCAATTTTAAGGCTAGTCTCATAATAAAAAAGCTATAAACAACTTTAAACGATCATTTATATTACCTAGTAGTTTTAAACTGGTGTTGTTTGTTATACTGTTCGGTAGGTTCGCACGCCAATTAGATTTGGCGCCGTTAATATGTAAAAAAGACTAGATATAAAGTTTATGTTAAGTATGGTCACTCTGTACCACTCAGTACTGCATAAAGCCACAAAACACACACCTGCTTGTCATTGGTTCCGTAATTGGGTTACTTGCAACCGCAACTTATAAATATTTTAATATTATAACAACAAAAACATAAGATAGGTTATAAAGTAAATCAAATAATGCCGCCTGCCATAAAATTTACCGCAAAATGCATTTGAAAAAGCTTTATTATTTCTATTGCTTTTGGATGTAAATTTGTAAAACCGAGGATTTTCGCTGTGTTGCGTTAGAGAAAAAGTCAGAAATGCAAATGTTTCTAGTTGAATACTATTGTAGATAGAGTTTGCATTCCACAGGTATTGCAAAAACCGGGGATCTTAAAACACGAAAAACGCTAATACCCGGGTACCCGTTCGGGTATTTCTTATTTTTTTTTATAGGTTTTCTAGCAACAAAAATTTTATTAACACACTGAAATTTATCTAAAAAAATATTTTTGCAATTTGAAAATGTATATAATGTTTAGGTCTATTTACACATGTTTATTACAGATTAAAAGTAAAAATGCTATGTTACAATAGCAATATTAATTTAATCAACAAGAAAAACAAGTGGCAATGTATTATACAGTTTTGTATATTATCAGAAAAGTTTTTCTTTTTCGTATTATGTGTTTTTTGTAGAAGATTAAATTTCTTTCGTTTTATAACAAATTTAGAAGCTGCAAATATGTATTTATTGTTGTTTAATAGCAACCTTATCTGTTATACATATGCTATTTAGATTTAACTATTGCAATTTATATGAGGAAACAAAATCACTTATAGATGGATTTTAAATTCTTTTTCACGTGCTAAATCAGTTTCTAGTTTATCTTTGATGTAACAAAACAGCTGCGTATGTTTATGGTTAACTGTAGTTTATGCATAAACTGTTACATAAATGCTTTCAACAAATATTTTTTATAATCAACTAACAGTAGTAAGCTTTTTGTAATCGAAATAGCGTCCAAAACCAAATCTAAATATAAAAACTGCATCAAAAAAATAGCTTTTTATAACAGCAACAAACGAAAAATAAATTGTAACATAATGCAATTTCCATTTTTATATCTAATAGGTGTGTAGTACTAAAATAAAAATGCTATATGCAATTCATACATACTTAAAGCTACATTTTGTATAAAAACCAAGGCTTAGATGTAAATTCAGGGTAAAGAACAAGACCTGTGCTCACGATACAGAAAATCGTCTCAGATAGCTAACTGCCCATAATTCTACTTGGTATGTACCTTACGTTTTTTTATGTGTATGACTAAAAAAATCTACAATTCAAAGGGATGTTTTACGTTTATATATATATTTTGTTCTTGCAATACATTTTCGACTTTTAAACTTTTGCCTTTTAACGCGAATATGTTATGTATTGTGATCGTATAAACGCAAGCATTTTTGCTTGTTGCATGAAAACAGAAATAAGATTTGTATGAAATCTGCCAAACAAAAAAAACTAAACACGAAAGGCAGAGGGCGCGCTATAATTTCAAATTGTACATATTTATGATATGTTTATATAATGTTATAATTTTCAAAAGACTTTTTTTTACATTTTTATGTTTTTTATTTTTACTTTTATTTGCGTTTTTCTTATATAAATCAAAAATATTTTAGTTTCTTTTTCTTCCTAAAAAATCCAACAAAACTCTTAAATATACAGTTATATTCCATAGTTTTTTTTTGTCTACGCCGAATCATTACAAATACAATGAAAAATACTAGTAGTGGGAAATATTTGTAAAAATTATTTATACAAACAAAAAAAATTGAATATATATTGCATACATTTTGCACCACAAAAAACTTCTTTTATACCTATTTTCTACCTTCTAATGAAAACTTAAATTTTTACTCTTATTATAGCTCTGTTCTAAGGTATAAAAAACAATAAAATACCCGGGTCCCGAAAAATTACCCGGGTAATGGTTTTTGCAAAAAATCGCAAAATACCCGGGTATGCAAACCCTTATTGTGATATGCACATTTTGGTAGCCAAAACAAAACAAAATAAAGATAAGATATATTATATTTTTCAGAAAATAAAGATAAGATATATTATATTTTTCAGAAAATAAAAAAAAAATACTTAAAAAAATACAAACTGCAAAAAAAGTAGTTCTTTTCTGTTTTAATCTTCTAGAAAAAATGCTGCCATAAGGAAAACGCTGTATTAAAACCTTTAATACATTTTTATGATATTTTTTAAAATTATCAACAAGTCATAGGTGGACCAAAAATGACCTTATAAAATAAATTTTTGCTTTTAATGCAAAACTAGCAGTTGGCCAAAATACTATTCTTCATGCAAAGTGACATTTTTGCATGCGCATAAATACCGCATAAAGCCAGTTTGTTGCTTTTTACTTTCAAAATACCATTTTGGAGGTTTTATAATTATGTTTTCCCTTGATGAAAGGTAGAACAAAAGATGACAATAGTATGCAATCCACGGCGACAAAAACTACCAAAAAGGTTAATGGCGTATATTTTTGCAGATTTCGAGTTGCGAATGTTCTAGGCATAGCTGCTGTGACTGTGTACAATGCACAGGTATTCATTACTAGTATTGACAGTAAAACAAATTTTGATTCGGATTTTAAGGCAAAACCACAATCTTTACAATAGAAGACAGATTTTATGATTCGTTGACAAAAGAAACGCAAGATGACGATGAAATAAGGAACCCTATTGTATGAAAAATGAACCTGGTTCGCAGACGGATAAAGAGAGCAAAGAAAAAATGCAAAGCCAAAAAAAAAAGAACTAGCTTTGAATACGGGGAAAAGCTTGCAAAACCAAAAAATGCTACACATAACCATACATGGTCCTTTGATATTGCCTGCCAGCAAAGAAAAAGTTGTCAGGATAGCAAAAAAAACACTTTTTAATGTCGTAAGAAATATTCCAATAAATCTACCCCACTATAAAAGAAAAGCAAAAAAATTCCTCGTAATATTTAGCTTAAGTGTTGATAAAAAAACGACATAAAGAACAAGAGAATAGATATAGTGGATTTTTTCTACGCAAAATTTTGTTTGTGAATCATGCGTTTTTTTCAGAGAAATTATACTAAGGGCACGTTTTTTTTATTCCTGGGAATTATGTTCCTGGGAATTTAATTCCTAGGTATAAAAAATCCAGGAATATACGAAAAACACAGTTGGTAAATCCGATAAAAATTTATTTTGTAGAAATTAAACAAAAATTCTATTTTTTGTAGCTAAGTCTCTGTAAATACTGTACTTGTGACACAAATAATTAAAAATTTAATAAATTTAGTATTAAATACTTTTTACAAACATTTTATTATATATTCGGCTTTATTATAGAAAATTCGATTTTTCTGCTCTTACACTCTTTTATACGTGATCTTAAAAGTTTCATTATATGTTCTTTGCACTTGAAGCTTCTTTAGTAACATCTTTTTTTTCACTGGGTTTTTTAAATTCCCAGACTTTACCGGGGTATTTTTATTCCCAGGAATTTGCACCCAGACAAGATCTTTGTACTCTTAACGGTAAATTAATGCGTGGGAATCGTTCCTGCGAATCGGCACCCAGGATTTTTTTGCCCTGACAACATAACAAAAATCTTCAGGAGCAAAAAGAAAACACGCCCTAAGATTTTGAGATAGATGAACCCTATAAAAGCTTTGGATAAAAATACAAGACAAAGTGACGGAGCATAAAAATGAATTTATCCACAAATATATATATCATAAATGGAAATCATTACAAGCTCAGAAAAACAACTTTTCCCGATGAAGAAGATTATTGTTAAAAAAAATACTTGATAATACAGAACATTGGCGTCAAATGCTTCGTATTATAGTAGACTTTATATTTTATCATTCTAAAAGGGGTCTCCGTTTCAGGGAAAAGCAAATGAACTCTAGTATTATCAAAAATTAATTTCCTTAACAAATTAATCTTTTTAGTAATATTTTTAGTTTTTCCAGGATCAGTTAGAAAAGATATTAGCTGCTCGAGCAAACAATCAATATTTTGTTTGCCATTATTTATTAACAGATATTCAAAATTTATTTAATTAAATATGTAGTAATGTTAAAAATATATAAATAATTGATATGTGCAAAATGAGTAAATATTTTAGCATTATTGTAGATTCCACAATGAAAATTGGACATGTTGAACAATCCTCATGTGTAATACGATTTGTAGATTTATAAGAAAACCATTTACGCACAATGAAACGCTTTGGCAGATTTTGTCGTACACTCGTAAAAACTAAACTTTATATGTTATTTTTTATTAAACATATAATTTAGCATAAAAGGACTTTTACTGTCAAATTGTATAGGGTCCTACTTTGAAAATGCTGAAAATATGTCAGGAAATTACAGAGGTAAGCAGGTGTATTGTGAAATATACAATGATATTTTTTTATATACTCCATGTGGTACTCATATATAAAACTTTAGTGGTAATAAAGCTGTAAAGTCATGTTACGAATCAACTGCACATTTTAGTATCTTGTAAGATTTCTTCAACTTTTTAAGTGTTTTTCCAGACGTTTAAAGATTTTAAAGGATGAAGCAAAATGTGCATTGGAACATGGTTCAACAACTTGAACAGATACTTAATTACTGCAATTAGGCCAATTTTCCATCATGGACAAGATTTTTATGCATTAAATGAAGTAAGCTTATCATTAAATTTACCAAAAAAATACCGAAACAAAGTTTCTAATTTGATTAATTTTAAAGCAGATTTCAAACTGGCATTTATAATGGAATATGTTTCTTAATCTAGTACTAGTACAGCAAACAAATCTGTTTTTAGAATGCCAAAATGCAACGTTATCTTTAGAATGCAAATTTATAAAAATGCTATGCGCAGAGATAAACAAGTTAGATGGAACGATATTATACTTAGGGTACGGTAATTATTGCATAGTGGGGGTCCAATTTTTCCCTCCAAAAAGAAAAACACATAAAAATCTTCATCAGTAAATGAAAAATAAAACTTAAAAACCAGAAGATGTATATACACTTTTCTCAGTTTAAATATGAAAAAACGTTGCTAAATGCAGTACAAAACTGTCGATCTGTCCTTTACCTTAGGCCAAAGTCAAACCATATGGCATAATTCGGCTGCGTGACAACTCGCCTCTGGCGAGTTGTCTAGAAACTCGACTAAGCCCCAAAACCATAACAACTCGCCAGAAACATGAACACCAAAAGTGGCGTAAATGTGTTCTAACTTACCCCTACCCCTAACCACCACCCTAACCTAACCCCCTATCACCCTAACCCCCTTACTTCACTTTCCTATCACCCTAACCCCTGTTTACATAACCCCCTACCCTCTTCCCCTTTGGCGAGTTGTCATGTTTTATAGTAAATTTGGGCCTACGGCCAAAAACTCGCCTGCTGGCAAGTTGGCGAGTTGTCGGCCGGCATACTTGGACACTCACTTATAGAAGTCTATATACATTTAGCCGTCTAGATCAGCGTTTCTCAACGGTGTTCCAATGGAACCTTTTTAGTTATTTGGAAATCTTCGGGTTCCAAATGAAAGTCAAATCCAAAATTATAATGAATTGACAGCACAGATTGATAAATGTTTTAGAACAAATATTGACAAGGGTGGTTAAATAATATTTTTTTTGGTTGATACGATGCGGAAATATATACTGCAAGTGTGGATATACCTATATATTTAGCAAGCAAAAAAGTAAATGAAATGAATGCCTATTTTGACAGATATCGAGGTAAGTACAAAGAATATACAAATATTATTCAGTTTCACACCGTTGTGTGATTTGCAAGGATTTTTAAATGCATATTTTAATATTAATTTTCGAAATAATAAGAAGAAAAACACGAATGAGTGTTAGAGCTTTCATGGATTTATGTTAGATAAATCGATTTCATAATACGTAAGTAGATGAATCTACTAAATATTAAAAGTAATCAGACGGTCTTTGTACTTTACAACAATCTAGTGTTAATTTTTTCAAAACAACATCATAATCTGTTTTCCGCCGTATATTGTAATTTGGTGCTAAATTATTTGTTCGTTGGCTTATTTATCTTGTTTATCCGCATTTTTTGATACATTTGCTATTAAATCAGAAACTCAACCGAAATTAAAAACACTAGGAAACAAATTTAAAGGTGTAAAAACAAAATATCGGCAGCAAAAACATTTTGCTTGCATATCAAGTAATATTTATATTTTTATCCTTCATATTTTTTTTGGAACCCTTGTGCATTTTATGGGTTCAAAAAATGTAAACCATGAGAAACACTGGTCTAGACAATATGTATTTATCTTCTTTTTTGCAATGGTTTTAATGTTTTTATACTATATTTTAAGAGTTGTAAATTGGACCCCCACAATATAACAATTACCTAGGGTAAATGAACAATTCCAATCTTTTTTAGTGAAATCCAAACTAAATTTGTAACAAAAACTAAATTTTAACAAAAAAACTAAATTTTTCAAATAGCAGACCAAAAAATTTAAAAAAAAATCCAAACTAAAACCCAAATATTTAAAATTAAAAAATCAAAAATTAAATATAAAAAAAAGAAAAATCGACTAACTTACTAAAATTACAGTTATCAAAGAAAAAAAGAATATTAAGAATATTAAGAAAAGATTTTTGCAGGGTCATAGTACTTTTACACGTAGCAGATCGAATTTTATAATTTAGGTAAGTTTATTTTGCTTTTTTAGTAGGTCTGGGCTAGGGTTGGGGTTAGGGATAGGGTTGGTTTAGGGGAAGGTGTAGGTAAACAAATATATATACTAAGTGACTATATTGTTATTATCATAAAATTAAATAATTTATACATATATTAATGCGAAAAAAAAACCTTTTAATATACTATATTAAAAATATATTAAAATTAGTTTGATTTGGTTGCAAACAACTCATATTATTTTAGTATGTATTATACGGGTATTTAGGAAATTCAACCAAATTTAACAAAATCTAAACCAAATTAAAAAATCTAAACTAAGGGCATGTGCGAAAAAATGCCTTAGTATTTTTCGAAATTATAAAAAGTATAGAATTACGATTATTGTACGAATATGTAAGGTCCCGAATAATATATTATGTTTCAATATATTGATCAATATATTGTAACAATATATTATTGTTATTGTCTCAATATATACAATATTTCTATGGACTATATTTCCATCCAATAAAATTATTAAAAGGATATTTAATACA